>LZPO01066923.1:32770-54376 GCA_001675575.1 Neotoma lepida
ACACACACACACACACACACACACACCCCACACATGTCACTCTAGAATGCCTATTTGGTACCCTTCCCTAAGAATTATGGCAACTGCACATTCACACTGAATCTTCTCACTCAAATGAGAGCTTGAGAGCCTGAAGTGTTGGGATTCATGAATTGTCTGACTTCTTTATTCATAGCACTTTGCAGGAGTTTCAGAGGGATGACACTAATGTAATTATTTGAAATGTTAAAAACACAAGANTTTTCATTTCTATTCTTCTGTGTTCCCTTTTGTTTTTTGGGGTGCGGGTAGGTGGAGTACAATGTTATGTCAAAAGATTATTCTCCACTTACAATAGTCTTTCAGCCTGTTTACTTGCTCAGGGCACATTGTCACCATGTGACAGGACATTGTGCTCCAAAATGACAAAGTGCATGGACTCTAGCCAGCAAGGTCAAGAAAATACTTCATAAACAAAGCTGTAAATAACATCTGGCTGTTCAAATGCAGGAGAACCTGGTGGCTTTTCCTTTGAGTTGTTATTTTGTTTGGTCGTGGCAATCTCCCANAGATCCAAATAAGACAGAATCATAGTTACAGCTTAAAATCACTTCAGGCTAATTTGTGTTGCCAAGACTACATGGCAAGCTCTCAATGAGAAAACCAGACCCTGTGGAGTGAAAGGACAGGAAACCAGTGCATCACAAGCATTGAAGAAAACCAAAATATCTGATTAATCAAGATAAAGGTTTGAACCATGAAGGGAAAACAGTGCTGAGAAACACTTATTTTCCTCAGAGAACAAAATGGAATGAGATTAATGATCATTTAATTTGATAGTAAAGTTTGCATCTAAACACCTCAAACCACAACTTTCCATGTGTTATTCAATCTAGCTACCAAGTACTCAATTAATTTTCTTTCTCCTGAAATCAATTCATAGACTATTATTTTTAAAATCCTTTAGTGCAAATGNTGTCAAATAAAAGAGAAATACAACTTTTATACCTTGAAAGAAGGTACATTATAGGTGAACATTACAGAAAATTTTTACCTCAGCTACAGGTGCATACTTCCCAACAACCTTTATTCTTGTAAAAAGTCACAAGTGTGACTTTTACAGATATAATAAGCTGTTTAAAAGCAGTTTTGTGAGGGCTTAAAGTATGGTTCAATAAGAAGAAGCAAGAGTGAGAACCTGGGTTGGAATTCCCAGAACCGATATGTCATATGAGTGATGGGGATGTCTTTCTGTACGCTGTGGAAATATGTTGCTCTGATTGATTGATAAATAAAATGCTGGTTGGCCAGTAGCCAGGCAGGAAGTATAGGCAAGTTAAGCAGACAAGGAGAATTCTGGGAAGAGGAAGGGCTGAGTCAAGAGATGCTAGCCAGCTGCCCAAGGAGCAACATGTAATGGGAGGCAGGTAAAGCCACAGAACATGTGGTGACATATAGATTAATAGAAATGGGCTGAGTTTAAGTGTAAGAGCTAGTCAGTAATAAGCCTGAGCTAATGGCCAAGCAGTTATAATTAATATAAGCCTCTGAGTAATTATTTTATAAGTGGCTGTGGGACCATGGGGCCTGGCAGGACCCAGACAAAACATTCTCCTACGTGTGGGCATCTGTAATTCCTGTGCTTCTGTGGAGAGATGGGGCATGAGAAAAGAGAAGCTCCTATGCTCACAGACCAGATAGCATGGTGTAGGCAGGACTGAATCAAATAGCAAGGAGACTCTCTCTTAAACAAAGGTGGAAGGCAAGGACAACACTCAAAGTTCTTTTCTGACCTATCATGTGTGCCTACACTCACACACATGGATATATGCATGTATACACAAATTGTGCACACATACACAAAACAGGAATATAAGATCCTCTCAGGCAACTATTACAAATTAAAGCAGCTTTGGGAGAAAATCAGTCAGACNTCCCATAGTTGCTTTGTCCTTTCCCTGTCTGATAGAATCTTTTGATAACACCACACTGGACCACTACTCAGCTATTGATAGAATCACAGGATTGAAGTGTAAAAAATATAGTGATGGCAGTCCTAGCTGGAGCTCTCTTCACCCATGCTTTGGAAGCACTGTTTTGTTTCTGATTCACTTCCACCCAGCATATACTGAGTGATGAGCATGTTGATTGTAAGAGGACATGGGAATGACACCAACCTTATTCAGGAGATGTGAATTCAAAGCCAGGTTCTATCACTTACTACCATTAACCTGGGGCAACTGACTGATTTATTTTTCAGCCTCTACATTTGTGAAATGGGTAGCAGTGAAAAAGAGTTGGCTATCTCAAGTGATAGATACTATGCTTGTCCCTGGGAAGATTATACATGTACCCGGAAGTGACATGACTCCAGTCATGACATCACTGTTTTTAATCCAGATTTCAGTGGTACAAGAGTCTCCATGTTCAAAATCCTTCCATATGATCACTATGGAATACAATGCTAGCTTCACTCCTTCTTCACTCCATAAATGGTGCGATTTCATGCACATATGAGGCATAAGCCCTCACAGACATCTGGGGTGCTCTAACTTTAGACTTGGTGGAAAATAGGGAGGGAAATGAAAGGAGCCTTTCCTCACAGTCTTCTCTTCCATTATATGGTTCCGATCNCTCAGAAGCTCATGGAACATATTTTATGCTCTGCTTTCTTGCTCCTAATCACATCCTACTTTGCGCTAGAAATTATGTATAATTTTATACTCTTTGTGGTTCACCATGTATCTCTCAGAACTCTCAGTGCATAACAATGAGAAATAAATGTTGGGATAAATTGATTAAGGGATAAACACAATGATGGATTCATCTTTCCTAACCTAATAACTGCTGAGATCTAAAAGGAAAGGGGATATTGGATTGGAATGACAGATGCACTGTGTCCTAAGATGTCCTGATCAAGAGCAAATCATTTTTAATTCATGGTGCATCATTTCTGAAACAAACAAACAAACAAAACACCCAAATAAACACTAAGACCTTAAAATGCCTGGCTCTCCGCTACCAAAACTGCAAACACACCATATGAGATGCTATGGGGTTGATACACCAAAATATATGTAAAGAAAGAAAAATAAGCAACAAAATGCATTGTCCTCAAGTGAACTCAGGATCCTAAAACTCAGAGCAGCTGGAATCTTGAGACTTTCAGCAGACAGTTAGGTGTGCCTGTCTCTTGCTTGCAATTTTGCCTTAACTTCTGTTCTTAACTTCAATAGTGAGCTGGAGAGATGTCTCAGTGGTTAAGAGCACTGACTGCTCTTCCAGAGGATCTGGGTTTAATTCCCAGCACCTATGTGGTGACTCACAGCCATCTGTAACTCCAGTCCCAGGGCATCTGACACTCTCTTCTGGCTTCTATAGGCACCACACACAATATACATTCAGGCAAAACACCCATACACATAAAATAAATAATTTTTTTCAGTCTCATCCCCAGCTTTGTAGCAGGAAAGCCACTGTGGTCTCCCTTTCCTCTCTCACCCCATCCCCAATGGATCACAAGATCTTTTCCCTCAAGCTTCCTTCCCCCAACTCATCCCAGTATCCCAGCCTCCAACACCAGCAGGCATTCACTAGGCACACATCAGCTAAGCAGAACAGGGAAACTAATTGAAGACCCTCACCACTCCCTCTTCCCCTAGAAATCCAGTACCCCAATCTGCAGCAGAGCACCAGCTGCAGACTTCCCTGCCCCCTGTTCCCATCTCCTGTGGATCGCACAGATCTTTCCCTTCTAACCTTTCTGCTCCTACTCATTGCTTTGTCCCAGACTCCAACTCTAGCAGGTAGCCCCTGCTAACACAAGAATTATTCCTCCCAGGGCAACAAGTAGGCTGAATGTTGACCCACACTTCTCCTACTGCTCCTTAGATCCAGTCCACCAGCTTTATCCCCAGCTCTGTAGCAGGAAACCAGCTGCAATCTGCCTTTCCTCTTTGAGCACATCCCTAACTGATCACAAAGACCTTCTCCCCCAAACCTGCTTCCCCCAGCTCATCCCAGTATGCCAGCCCCCAGCACCAGCAAGAATTCCTTGTGAACACACCAGCTGAGCAGGCCAGGAAAACAGGCAACATACAGCCATCACACTCTCCAAAAGTCCATAGAGAAAAACATAAACCAAGGAAGAAAACATCCATTCAACAAAGACAAATCCAGAAATCAGCACCAAGACCTATAATCATCCCAAAACTAGATGCCTGAACACCAGCATAAAAACAATCAATAAGAGCCAGAGCAATATGTCTCCACCAACTATCCTATCACAGCAGGCCCTGAATATTCTAACATAGCTGAAATACAAGAAAGAGAACTTTAAACTAACTATATGAAGATGATAGAGGTCCTTAAAAAGGAAATGAATAGATCCCTTAAAGAAACCAAGAAAAATACAAACAGTAGGAGGAAATGAATAAAACTGTTCAAGACCTGAAAGTGGAAATAGAAACAATAAAGAACACACAAACTGTGGGAATTCTGGAAATGAAAAATTTAGCAATTCGAACAGGAGCTACAGAGGCAAGCTTCACCAACAGAATACAAGAGGAAGAAAAGAGAATCTCGGGCATTAAAGATACAGTAGAAGAAATGGATCATCAGTCAAAGAAAACGTTAAATCCCCCAAAAAAATCACTACACAAAATATCCAGGAAATCTGGGAAACTATGAAAAAACCAAGCCTAAGAACAATAGAAATAGAGGAAAGAGAAGAATTCCAGCTCAAAGACCCAAAAAAATTTTCAACAAAATCATAGAAGAAAAATTTCCTAATCTAAAGAAGAAAATGCCTATNAAGGTACAGAAGCTTATAGAAGACTAAATAGATTAGACCAAAACAAAAACAAAACCAAAAAAACAACAAAAAAAAGTCCCCTGCACACATACTAATGAAAACACTAAACATACAGAACAAAGAAAGAGTATTAAAAGCTGCAAGGGAAAAAGAACAAGTAACANATAAATTAGAATTACATCCAACTTCTCAAGGAGACTCTAAAAGCCAGAAGGGCCTGGATAGATGTGCTGCAGACTCTAAGAGACCACAGATGCCACCCCAGACTACTACACCCAGCAAAATCGTCGATCACCATAAAAGGAGAAAATAAAGATATTTCATGATAAAGTCAAATTTAAAGAATATCTATCTACAAATTCAGCCCTACAGAAGGTGCTAGAATGAAAACTTCAACCTAAAGAGGTTAACTACACCCATGAAAACACAGGAAATAAATAATCTCACACTAGTCTTTTGATTAAAAGAAAGCAAACACACATACACCACAACCATCACCATCACCACCAACAACAACAAAATGACAGAAATCAACAATCATTGATATCTCTCAATATCAGTGGTCTCAATTCCTCAATAAAAAGACACAGACTAACAGAATGGATGTGAAAACAGGATCCATCCTTCGCCTTCATACAAGAAACACCTCAACATCAAGGATAGACATTACCCCCGAGTAAAGGGTTGGAAAAAGATATTCCAAACAAATGGACCTAAGAAACAAGATGGTATAGCCATTTTAATATTTAGCAAAATAGACTTCAAGCCAAAACTAATCAAAAGAGATAGGGAAGGACACCACATGCTCATCCAAAAAAAGTCCACTAAGATGGCATTTCAATTCTCAACAACTGTGCCTCAAACACAAGGGCACCTAAGTTTGTAAAAGAAACACTACTATGACTTAGATCACATATTGATCCTCATACATTAATACTAGGGGACTTCAATACCCCACTCTCACCAATGGACAGGTCAATTACAGACAAAAACTAAACTACTGGAGAAATACTGGAGCTAACAGACATTATAAAGCAAATGGACCTAACAAATATTTACAGAACTTTTTACCCAAACACGAAAGAATATACCTTCTTCTCAACACCTCAAAAAATCTTTTCCAAAACTGACCACATACTTGGACACAAAGCAAGTTCTGACAGATAGAAGAAAATTAAATAACTCCCCAAATCTTATGAGAGCACAGTGAATTAAAGTTAGATATCAACAGCAATAGAAATAAGAGAAAGCTTACAAACCCATGGAAACTTGAGTAACTCTCTACTGAATGTAAAATGAGTCAAGATAGAAAGAAAGAAAGAAATTGAAGTCTTCCTAGAATTCAATGAAAATGAATACACAGCATACCCAAACTTATAGGACACAAATGAAAGCAGTGCTAAGAGGAAAANTCACAGCACTAAGTGCCTACATAAAAAATTTGAAGAGATCTCATACTAGCAATTTCACAGCACACCTCAAAGCTCTAGCAAGCTCACCCAAGAAGGGTTGATAGCAGGAAATAATCAAACTGAGGGCTGAAAGCAGTAAAACAGAAACAAAGAGAACAGTACAAAGAATCAATGAAATGAAGAGTTGGTTCTTTGAGAAAACCAACAAGATAGACAAACCTTTATCCAAACTAACCAAAAGTTGGAGAGAGAATATCCAAATTAACAAAATCAATAATGAAAAATGGAACATAATGAAAGACACCCCTACATCTGATAAACATGTGTGGCAAAGTAGCTGGATACAAGATTAACTAAAAACAACAACAACAAAAAAAATAGTAGCTTTCCTATACACAAATGACAAATGGACTGAGAAAGAAATCAGGGAAACACCACCTTCCACAATAGCCTAAAATAATATAATATTTTGTGGTGGTAACTCTAACCAAGCACGTGAAAGACTTATATGATAAAAACTTCAAGTCTTTGAAGAAAGAAACTGAAGAAGATATCTGAAGATGGAAATATATCCCATGCTNATGGATCAGTAGGATTAACATAGTAAAAATGGCCATCCTACAAAAAGCAGTCTACAGATTCAATGCAATCCCCATCAAAATTCCAACACAATTCTTTACAAACTTGGACAGAATAATTCTCAAATTCATATGGAAAAGCAAAAAACCCAGGATAAATAAAACAATCTTGAACAATAAAAAACTGCTGGAGGTCTTACCATTCCCAATTTCAAGGTGTACTACAGAGCTATAAATATAAAAACCTCATAGTATTGGGATTATAATAGACACGTTGATCAGTGGAATCAAATTAAAGACCCAGGCATAATAAATATACATAAATATGCATATACATCTACATAAATCTACATCCATATGGACATCTGGTTTTTGATAAAGAAGCCAGAAATACACACTTGGAAAAAAATCAGCATCTTCAACAAATAGTATTGATCAAACTGGATGTCTGCATGTAGAAGAATGCAAATAGATCCATACTTATCACCCTTCACAAAACTCAAGTTCAGATGGATCAAAGACCTCAACACAAAACCTGATACACTGAACCTAGATAAAAGAGAAAGTAGGGAATAGTCTTGAGTGCATTGGCACAGGAGACAGCTTACTGAACAGAATACTGGTAGTTCAGGCACTAAGATCAATAATTAATAAATGGTACCTCATGAAACTAAAAAGCTTCTGTAAGGCAATGGACACTGTCAATCAGACAAAGAGATAGACTAGAGAATGGGAAAAGATTTTTACCAACTCCACATCTGATAGAGGACTAATATCCAAAATGTATAAAGATCTACATGTATATGTATAAAGAAAAATATAAAGAAACTAGACATCAAGAAACAATCCAATTTTTAAAATGGGGTACAGAATTTTCAGTAGAGGAAACTCAAATGACTGAGAAACACTTGAAGTAANGCTCAACATCCTTGGCCATCAGGGAAATGCAAACCCAAACTACTCCATCTTACACCTGTCAGAATGACTAAGATCAGTAACACAAGTGACAGCTCATGCTGGTGAGGATGTGGAGCAAGGGGAACCCTTCTCCATTGCTGGTAGGAGTGCAAACTTGTATAGCCATTATTAAGACCAATATGGTGGTTCTTTAGAAAGTTGGGAATTACCTACCTCAAGACCCAGTTATACCACTCTTGGGNATATACCCAAAGGATCCTCCATCCTACCAGAAGGATACTTGCTCAATCATGTTTATTGCAGCTTTATTCATAATAGCCAGAAACTGGAAACAAGCTAGATGTCCCTTAACAGGAGAATAGATAAAGAAAATGTGGTACACTTACACAATAAAGTATTATTCAATTGTTAAAAAAAAAAATCACATCATGAAATTTGCAGGCAAATGGATGGAACTAGAAAAAAAAATCATCCTGAATGAGGTAACCTGCGGCAAGCCTCAATAATATGAAGTAGGATTTCAGCTGATTATGACAAAGCTGTATCTGGAAGCCGAGGGCCTTCCAGAGGTCAAGCTGAGGCTCAAGGAGTCTTGGTGATATTGACCTTTGATTATTAGCTGTTTCCTGCTGTGAATTTCTTGTGTGCTATTGTAGCTTTTCCATCATCCATTGGGCACTATTTCCCCTCTACTAAANGAATATTTAGATAACCTTCTGAGCAATAATGCAACCAGGATCCCTAATTTCAGGTCTTTCTGTAATTATCGTCATTAGTAGCATCCGGCCAGGACCATCCGTAGATAGACAAAAGTATCTTATCAGAGATACCTCTGTACTCTCTCAGAACAAACGTAAGCATCCAGACTATGTTGGAGAAGGCCTGGCAGATGTGCTAATTGAACTTAACTTTCTCCTCTCCAAAGTCTTATCTCTAGTTTTAGATCCACCCTTAACAATTAACTCTGAATTAAAGAGTTCCTACTTAAAAGTACATCTAGCTGTGACTGAAGTTGCTTAGCCAAGTTGCCTAGTGACCAAGCACACTTCCCCCAGCTTGGAGAAATAAGGGTCAAAGTGATAAAAGNCAGTTTTATTTTCAGAGCAAGGACAGAGAAGAAAAAACAGAATGGAAGAACTAGATGGGTAAGAACTGGAGGGGAATGAACTGAGATGGGGAAGAACTAGATTGGAGGAGAACTAGATTGGAGAACTAGAAGGACNAGATGGAAGATGAGGAAGATCCAGGTGGGGAAGAATAAGATGAGGAAGAAGGAGATGGGAGAAGAGCTAAGATGGGAAAGAACTAGATGGATGAGAAGCTAATGGGGCAGAATTAGATGAAGGAATTAAGAGAGCACATAGGGGGAACAACATGTAAATGTAGAGAGAAATCCGGCAAGAAAGGAGCTAAGAGAGCAAAATAGGAGCCATGTAGAGAGAGAACTGACTCAGAAGAATAAAGTGTATGGACTAAAGAGGATCGTGTACATAGATTTACTAGAGTATCCCTCAGATTTATTCACTGCTGATAGCATCTCTTTTGGAACTCTGGGGAAAGCTATTGAGGGGCTGGACCCCAATAGCTTTCAGTAGTAACCCAGACCCAGAAAGGCAAATATGGTAAGTATTCACTTATAAGTGGATATTAGTCATTAAATAAATGATAATCAAGCTACAATCTATAGACCGAGAGAGGTTATGTGAAGAGCAGGGGTCTAGGGGGAAATGCATGGATCTCCCTGGGAAGAGGAAATATAGATCAGATTTTTATGGGTGGACTGGGGGCAGGTGGTGACTAGAGCAGGAAGGATCAAGTTANGGGGAGATGGAACGGAGGGAGAGAGTGCAGGGAGAGATGGTTGGAAATGGGGGGGGGCATTGAGGGATGATATGGAAACCTAGTGCAGTGGAAACTTCCTGGAATTTGTGAATGTGATCCTATGAGGACTCCTAGTAATGGGAGATATGGAGTCTCAACTGGCCATCTCTTGTGTCCAGGTGAGGCTTCCAGTATCAGGACTGGAATGCATGCAATTGAGTTGTTAGCCAAGGGGGTCCTGTGGAAATCCCCAAACAACCCAGAGTAATGCAGAGACAAAAGGTTGATCTCTGCAAATTGACAGTGGGGTCCCCATTGCCAAAGACAACGTCCACATAACTCGTTGAACATGGAAAATTTGAGATGGTACCTACATGGAGCCTCCACTCCTAGTTTCTAGTCTCTTTGGTGTAGGAAGGTACTCTGCAGGCTACAGAAAGAAAAATGTTGACACCATCTCAGCCACAAAACCTTTCACCTACAGTCCTGTCTTCAAAATATGATAACGCAGGGCTGGAGAGATGGCTCAGCAGTTAAGAGCATTGACTGCTCTTCCAGAGGACTCAGGTTCAATTCCCAGCACCCACATGGCAGCTCACAACTGTCTGTAACTCCAGTTCTAGGGAACCCGACACCCATGGCAAAATACCAATGTACATAAAGTAAAAATAAAAGATACAGTACAAAATATTCTAGGGCAATGATGGCACAGACTTGTGGGAGTAGTCAACCAATGTCTTATTTGACTTAAGGCCCACTCCACAAGAGGGAACCGATGCCCAACACTGCTTGAGTAACCAAGAGCCAGAGACTAGAATGCCCAGAGACTTAGGGTAAACCCAAACACTTACTGTTTTAAAAAATAAGCAAAAAAAAGTATCAATAAAATGACTCCTAATGATATTCTGATGTACTCACATATCGGTTCCTTATCAAGTCATCACCAGAGAGGTTTCCTCCAGCAGCAGATGGGAACAGATGCAGAGACCCACAGCCAGACATTACATGGAGACAGAGTCTAAATGGGAGGTCTCCATCAAATCCCCCCCTCAGAGCTCAGGAAACCTAGGCAGAAGAGGAGGCAGAAAGATTGTAAAAGCCAGAGGGGATGGAGAACACTAGAATTACAAGTCCCTCTGAACCAACTAAGAAAGGCACATTTGAGCTCACAGAGACTGAAGCAGCAAGCATCCGGTCCTCTGTGTGTACATTATAGCTATTAGCTTGGTAGCTTTATGGGGCTCCTGACTGAGGACAAGTAGGTCTCTGACTGTTTTGCCTTCTCTTGGGACTCTTTTCCTCCTGTAGACTTGCTTTGTCCAACTTCAATATGATAGTTTTTGCTTCATATTATATTTTATTTTGTCGTGTTTGGTTGTCATCTCTTAGAAGTCTATTCTTTTCTAATGAAAGACCGAAAGGGAGCGGATCAAGGGAGAGGATGTAGGGAGGAACTGGGAGGAGAAACTGTAATCAGAACATATTGTATGAGGAAAGAATCTATTTTCAGTAAAAAGGAAAAAAATTAAATTTTAAAAAAGAAATAATTTTTTAATGTAAAGAACTCTAATAGACTGAAAAGCTGAACTCATAGAGGACACATTTTTTAAAGCTAAGAATCTATTGAAACAAAACACTAAAATGGAAGAATCAAGAGCTTGTTTCTCAAGTAGCATTGGAACACTTTCCACTGGTTGAGTTGCTTGTTTGGAGTCAGTGTTGGAACCCTGCCAAAGACAGATACTGAAGCATAACCCCTAAACCCATGGCTGGGACATCCTGGCAATTCCCAGGCAATTGGCCAGATTGGTCAGTACCTTTTGGCAGAACATTTCTTTGAGAAACAATGATGGAAGTGAGGTTTTGTGTGGTGAATATGGGGAGGTTAAGCTATTAGATGTGAAGACCTTGGGCAGGTCTACACAGAACTTCAAATTTTAAGGCAGTAACTTCAATAGGATCAGGTAGCTGTCACTTAACTGGAGTGCCTACTGAGTTCTCAGAATTACCTCCAAACTGAGTTAAGTGTAGGTGGTCCCTTAGACTCGCCAGCATCATCTATGCAAACATATATAGATTTACTTCATCCACTCTGAAGACTCTGATTCAGGAGAACTGTGGTAAAACTCAAGAATTCTTTTAAAGCTACGTAAGTTCAAGGCCAGCTATGTCTGGACACCACTGGAATCTGTAACTTATGTTGTCCAAGTNCAGAGTGCCCTGCCACAGCTCTGCAGTGAGTTACCAACTAGGAAGGGCATTCCCCTTCTCCAGTACATTCCAAACATTGAGAAATGCTCAGGTAGTGAGTTACGTTTTCTGGAAATATGTGTGCGCTTTATGCAACACATGTGCACACACACGTGATACAGAGAAAAACTAGATTTGAATCACTCAATTGCCAGCCAAATTCTTTCCATCCACTGAACTTCCTCAGAGTTCTTTGAAGTCAACAATTACTTTGTTCTCAGAGGAGTCATTCTGTGGCAAAGAAAATGTGGAAAGTGTAGCAATGTATTAGGACTTTCCAAATCTGGATCATTTCAAAATATTTATCTTTGTGTTGTTTATCCTTTTTTGGTATTTAGATTTCTTTCTTCCTAATAACCAGAGGACACTCTATGGATATTAGTCACTTAAAGACAGTAAATAGCCAAAGCACTAGCAAAAGGTAGTCACCAACAAAACGACTGCGCTCTTGTTCACTTTCCTTTTTCAGAAGCACAGATTGGTGGACTGACTAAAGAGAACCGTCAGCACAGAGCTCATTTTCGTTACTTTCCTTCATAACTTCATTACCAGCCCTAGTTCTCCATCATTAGTGTTGGAGCATTTTATGCACACTCCATTCATAACCTGCAGAGCTGGTGCTCTCTGACTTCCTGTTTTATTCCCCGTATGTTTCTCTGACATTGATAGTTGACACACTTGCCCCCCATCTCCCTCCCATGCTTACATTTTCTCTCACCTTATCTGTCTACAGGAAGCCATAGCTCCTAATATCAGCACCCTGGGTTGCTATAGAATCTCTCAACATGAAGCTTTTACTTTACTTTATATTCCCCCCTTTCCTTGCAGAAGTATGTCCTTGGCCACCCTCACTCTGTCCCCACATGTATTCCTGTCTCCAGATTCAGATGCCCCTATACCTTACACTCTGAACTCCAGGCGAGATGCTTCCAGTCACAGCCTCTAACTACAAGGGGTATTGAACCTTGAATTACACCCAATCAGGTCCTAGTTATCGTCACCCGATTTTTCACAAAGTCATGGATTAAGTGTTGATATTTATAGTGGCTTGGTCATTGATAACCCTCACGATAAAATAGCTTTGGTGTCTTCCAAACCATTTATATCCTTTCAGTGAATGCTTCCACTGGATTCCTCATCACAGCACTTCATCGGTCATGCCGTGCTCATCACAGTGAAATTCACAAAGCCAGAGCACGTTTGAGCCTTTAGAATAAATGGGCAAGTGACCAAGGAGCAACATTTTAAATCTGTTTCGATTTACTGTCCTTCCATTTCTATGGCCCCCAGACACAGACAGACAGACAGACAGACACACACACACACACACACACACACACACACACACAAAACACACAGCTTCTGTTTCTCAAAAGCTTTTGAAATTTCGCTTTGCTTATACCCCTGAGGCCAGTGGACAGGAAATGGGAATTGGATAGGAAAGAAGCTGAAAACATCTCTTGCAAATTTTTGTTCTGTGGGGGTATGACAATTTTCCATTTAAAATGTTGTAAAAATAGATTGACTGGGAAATACTACTTTATATAGAAAGATTGCCTGCCTTTAATGTGTGCCTGTGGTTAGTACGATCACTAGTTAAGCCTAACCTCATCATTAGTACTCTTCTTGAATAATGACTTTTGATTGACTGTCTGAAAAAGCTTAGAAAACACTTTTTAAAGTTTGCCTGCAATGTAAGTGCAGGCATGATATGAAGGAACGTGCTCCCCAGAACTACAGAATTCTCTCTTTGTCTCTGTGTGGCTGTCTCTCCCTGTCCCTCNTTGCTGAGGAACCAACACCCTCCTAACACCTTGCACCTTTCCTGGCTGAGGGGAAGAACTGGCAACTGTTAGCTTGCTCTCCTCTCCTCCCTCCCTGCCTGCCTTTCTCTTTCTGTATTAGAGTTTCAGTGCACACTCACACATGCCAAGCAAGGATCCACTACTGAGCTATGTCCTTAGCCAAAACGTTTTAAACCTGAAGTCATTCATTCTTTTAGCTTTACTTTAATTTGAAATAATTTTATCTACACATTCAAGATTCTAACATTTTCTAGTTTTCTCTGTCTTCCTCGTGATTTGTTTCATGATCTATACTAAAATGTAAAAATAAAGATAATATGGAGAAATTTCCTAAGAATCTTCTTAGTTTGAAAATATTCTCTATATACTATTTTGTTGTTCAAATTTCTTTCTTTTGTAAGATATAGAAACAAGAGATGAAAGATTTTTGCTTATCAACCTCACTTAACAAAATAAGAGATTGACACCTTGACATTGTCCACCAGATTTCCTTTTGAAATCTTCCTTGTTAATGAAATACAGAAGTCCTGACCCTTTCCTGCTGCTCTAGAATTCTGCGAAGAGAAAACACCNGTTGCCATAGACCATAATGGGATGCCTGGGAGATTTTGCTGCTCTGTAAGAAACAGATCAGGTGGCTGTCGCTGGCGTCCCTGAGGTCATAATCATTCTGCAGATATTTCAAAAGGATACGGTAATTAAGTTAATAATCCCTGTTGTTATAAACACTAGATGTGGCATTGTTCATTTATTGCCTTCTAACATCCACGATATCGATTTACACAAGAAAAACTAGGGGAAGTTCTGGTATTGAAGACTCTGGGAAGGGAACTAGGATCAAAGGCTCCTAGATTAAAGGGCTGATTTAGGATAGATGTTAAAAGACATCATGAGAACAGCACACTTATTACAAACAAGAAATCCCGGTCCTACCTACAGTTCCGTCTGGTGACGAGGATTCCAGTTCCTGTGAAAACAAAACAAAAATGGAAGTATAATTAAATGAAGTTAAATTGCTACTGGTGTAATTAAAATAAACATGCTTATATTTAGATGCCTTTAATTTACATTTAAAATACAGTTCCATAGATAATGTAGGCAGGGCCACACAGGAAGAAAAATTTGTCCGCTAAATGTGTGCACGTGTAAATAATGTATACAATTACTATGTATATGTTTTACAGTCCTAACAAGTTCACTTATCTAGGTGTCTATTTTGAGATCATAATACTTAGAGTCTCCATCTGGCCTCTTTTGAGAAACTCAGAAGGTATCATTTAAATTGCTAGATGGTCCCACTTCATCAACCACAGACATCCAAATTATAATAGTTTCACAGACTCAACAATAAAAATAAACTGATATGTGGTTAAAGAGCAATTTTAACAAAACATGAAAATGCATTCTATAGTAACTGTGTAATGTGTTTTCAGAGGACTAGTTCTCAGTATCATCTTATGGATAACTACTTTTGCAAAGGGCTGGTAGGAAGTTCTGGAAAACTTAAACACTCATGCAGAGTGGTAGAGTTTTTAATTTATCAGTGGGGCTGACACAGGACCATAGTAGAACACTTGCTTTAAGTCAGTTTCATTTTCTCCACTTAACACCCTTCTCTGGGCAACTTTCCAGGCTCACAACCACTTTCTAGAGACCCTGGGTGAATGTTTACATTCAGCATCTGCTGTGGGAATGGAATCTGTTGTTCTACCTCCGTGAATGTCCACTCTGCCCTGCAACTACATGTGTGCTGTTTTTTCACATTTAACTTTTATCTTTGATTAATTAGCACATAACATTTTGTCTATAACAGGGGCCACAGACTGCAACCCACAGGCCAGATCCAGTGAATCATCTGTTTTGGTAAATAAAATTTTATTGGCCCATATGCACGGTCATTTATTTAGGGACTGTCAATCAGTGCTACAGCAATTGAATCATTGTTGCAGAGATTGTATAGGCTGATATCCTTAATGTGTGTGTGTGTGTACATGTGTGCGTGTGTGCGTGCGTGCGTGCGTGCGTGTGTGTGTGTGTGTGTGTGTGTACATGTGTGCGTGTGTGCGTGCATGCGTGTGTGCGTGCGTGTGTGTGTGTGTGTGTGTGTGTGTGTGTGTGTGTAATTCCTGTCCTTCTACAGAAAATGTTTGCTGNCCTCTGGCCTACATAGAATAAAATATATATGGGAGAAATTCAGCCATCTACATAGACTTGGATATTAACTTCTTCATAGAAATAACTCAAAAAAAATTTTTTTAACAAAATTGCCTTTCAATTTACTGGTGGGGAAAATGCTCTGGACAAAAACAGGTGTCTAATCATATATTATACTACCTGACTTTTCAAAACTTGGTTGTTGTATATTCATAATGTATGTGAGGGAAGGGTAGTGTATGGGACAAGTGTGATCAATGTTGGAACAAAGCAGCCACTGATTGCATTTGAAGAAGCTCAATCCACCTGTGCTGTCTTCACACCATTCCCTTGCTCCTGCTTCACTTCTGCCTATCGTTTGCTTTTCATGTCTGGTAGGTTGGACCAAGTTCCCTCTTTCTCCCTGGTTAGCTCTCTGTCAATCACTGCTGGAGTTTGAGTGCATACTATCCTTGCTGTCACTCTTTCAATATTTATATTTTAAAGGTGAATTTCTGAAACTACAGCACCATAACAAAATACACCTTGCCAAACAGGGGGCTGAGAATATAGGTTACCTCCATACCAAGATTTGGGTCTCTAGTAAGCAGCCAACTTTCTGTTGGCCAACAGCCACCTCCAGAAGCAAGAAACATTTTCTTTTCTTTTCCTTTCCTCTTTTAAATAACAGCTTTTGAGCCAGGCATGAAACATCGGAATTCTTTCTATGGGATGCGTTCACATCCAGAAATAAATCATTTTATGCTTGATTTACCTTGCAGATAATAAGACATAAGAAATCAGCATTAATGACAACCACTTGATATTTCCTAGAAAGTTAGGAGATTGCTTATGTCACTAGTTCCTAGATAAAGCTCCATGAAGGCTGATGTTGTCACTTGAATGTCCCCTCTAAAGCACAGGTTGCCATCATATGGCCACCAACAATATTGGAGGGTAGACCTCTGCCCTTGTAAGTGGTTGAGCTGTTTTAGGAGTATATAGNCAGCTCCAAACGACTTCATTACAAAAGCTTCTCCAGAGATGATCTCTTACCATATGATGATGCCTACAGTGTGACAAACTGGAAGACAGCCTTAACAGTGGACTTCCAGAATACAGAATTGTAAGACATAAATCTCTTTTTGGGCCGGGGATGCAGACTAGTGGTAAAACCCTATTATGCCTATCCTATCCTTGCTTAATTCCCAGCACTGCAAAAACAAAATTCATTTCTTTATAAAATACCCAGTGTATGGCATTCTGTTATAGCAGAAGAATACAGAGAAAGATAGGTAATTGTTGGTCACATGAAGTCCTTACTGAAGAACAAAATTGGATTTTGCTGATTAACTGATTAAAATTTGTACACTGCCTCTAAGAATGCCAGGCAGACCTCCCTTTTCTTCCTGTGTCTCCTCACAATCTCACCCATGCCTGGTTCCTCAGAGGAGCTCAGTGATCTCTGGGCTGTCCCAGACTGAGCCGTGGACCTGCACTATCCTCAGTATGTGTGCACAGGCTACTGATGCAGAATCCCTGCTCCAGCCCAGTCTCCTGAAACAAAAGCTTTTAGAAGGTGTTGCTTGTTTACCAATTTGAGGATTTTAGGTTTCTTTTCTTTCTTTCTTTTTGGTATTGTTTTAATTTTTTTGTCTTCTTGAAAAAGGTACTCATTATGTAGCCTACACTGGCCTCAAAGTCATGATCCTCCTGCCTCAACTGTCAGAACACTGAGATTATAAGTATGTAACACTATGCCTGGCTCAAAAGCTGTTCTTAAAAAAAATAATCCACGGGCAATTCAAATACACTACAGTTTGAGGAAGGGCAGATGGAAGGGAGAGTAGACTTTCCAGTAAAATCTACCTGTGTCAGCTTCCACGTGGAAAACATGAAACTCAGAATAATATTTCAGGAAAGATGAAAAATAAAGTGAATATAATATAAATAATGCAGAGGCTGAAAATAAAAATCCATGAGGGAAGAGCTAAGTGCCTTCCAATCAGTGAGCAGTGTAGGTGGCCTTGTGTATATCGGAGCAGACAGTCCTTGATGGGTCATCTCTTTAAAATGCTGCAGAGGGATGAAACCCATGTCTACTGTGGTTTAGAATGCATTTCCCTGTGAGAGAATACTCATNTGGGGGACTCTAGGCTTAGAGCAAGAAACTCAGCAGGACACAAAAGGTTCCAGGGGCTCTGTAGATATCCAAACTGGAGCCACTCCCAGAATAGAACAAGCACCTGGAATTCTTGGGATACATGATCATGGATTCCATGGGAAGGATGACTCTCCATGGTGGCCTTTAGATGCTTTTTGTCAGACTTCTCTGGAGAAATAATTTAGAAAACCACTGTCAAGCACAAATGGATGTGAAGTTGCCTGATAGTTTGGAGAAGAGGGCCACATTAGCATGTCTTTAGACTAAGAGGTGTAATTCATCCTTTACCATACTTAAGAAGAAATATTTCTGGAGCCAGGCATTAGAGATAAACACCACGTTGAGGAAACCCATATTCTGCTCTGTTCCTTACATGCAGTAAAGCACTTGGAAGTCTTTTAGACAACACAAGGAATATGCAAAGCCAATTATTTTGCCTCTGTGAAAACATCCTGAGACATCCTCCTTTTAGAGGTTGGCCTTTAAGAGCAAAGGCAAAATCCAGCTAAACGGAAAGAGACAAGGTTGCCTGAGGCCATGAACATCCTGTGGAGAATAGACAGGACTGCAGCCATGTATGTGGACATTGCTAGAGCTGGTACTTGCACCCAAGTGAGTCCATGAAGTAATAGCTGGGCAGGTCTGATTACTAAGGAGAGTAAAAGAGAAAAGTTGAGAGAAGATGTCTCTGGAATCCATAGTCTAGAAGCTCAAGACAACATGCTACTGTAGTAGTCTTCAGTCAGCCTTTTGACAGGGTATCAAAGGCACTTGTAGACTGCTCTTGGCCTCCTTGCCTAGCCTCAACATATTTCATATTCTTTGCCAGTTCAAGTTATCACACCTACAGTGCTTCCCTCCCGCTCAGGTCTTACACTGTTTCTGTACTTTATGGTCTTTTGGTCTCTTCTTTATAACCTAGACACGCCAGCATTGTACCCGAAGGGAAACCGTGTCTTCTTTGTTCACGTCATAGCTCTTAGCAACAAACTAAGACCATAGTAGTCACTTCATATTTGTCAAACTTGAATGAGACCATCATTTCATTATTAAATACTATTTCATCTCTCAGCCTGACTTTTTTTAATGGGGTGATACATCTATTATATAATCATTGGAAAATTCATTTTGAAAAGTATGAGATGCATTAATGACCCCCAAGTCCTTCATCTTCTTTTGGTGGTTTGCTGACCATCTTGATATGTAAGATACCTTTTCTACAGGGAAGTTAATATCAAATGGAAATACCAAGGCTTAGTATCAATTACTGCTCATTGATTGTTTCATATCTATAAATCTCAACTCCCCAGGTAGATTGTAGGTTAAATCAGTTCAAACAAATCTGAATCATGTAACTGAGTGATTGATGTGCCACTCAGTCCTTGCCTTAATATTACCTGTTTTAATTCCATCAACAAATATGTATTTACTTATACATTTGGTCACTGTGTTGAAAGAGATTACATTTCCTTTTAGGCCTCAATGTGTTAAGAAAACCACTGTTGAGCAAAGGCACAGGCAAATTGGCCAGGCTGCAGTGAACGATGCTGGAGATGCTTGATGTTTCTGGCTCACTGTAAATTCATTTGCAACAAGGTCACATGAGAAAGCCAGGTGTAGAAGCTCCTGCCTGTAATCTAGCCCTTAGGAGGCTGAGGCAAGAGAATCACCATGAGCTCAAGGCCAGCCTGAATTCAAAACTACAGTTGGCCGTGTAGTGAGATTCTGTAATCAAATAAAACTAGAAAAACAAACAAGCAAAAACTACACTTCACATGAGATGTAGGCAAATTGAAGCACAAGGAGGCCCCATGCAAGGTCCATGCACAGTTCATGNCNTAGTCCTTGTAGCCCATGGGTAGCAACAGGCCCAGGATCCTTGCAACGAAGCTCTGGTCTGAAGGAACACTGTGACCCAGCACTAGAATGGCTTGAAAACAATGAGGGATAGAATGTAGGAACTTTGGCCTGTTCACCAAACCCTCAGAATCCATACCAGCTACTCTTGATGCTGTAGAGGAGCAACTAACTCATCTGTAGAATCTTAGAGTTCTTCCCTCCCAAGCTTCAAAGGAGGCCCGGAGCTCCAGACTTAGAAACTGAGCTTCTGAGATCCAGGTCTAGGAAAGCAGAACTCACTTCTAAGTTGTCCCCAGAACCTACTGACCCACTACTTTTCTATCTTCCTCGGTTTGGGGCAGTGATGTGACTTTACCTGGGGCACTCAAGCTAAGTGGGAAAAAGAAAGTGGGCACTATGTAGGTAGTAGCCATAAAGACAAAGAGGTCAGAAGGGGGATTTGGCCAGTAGGTACCAGTGTTGCTGGACTTATTACATTGTCAAAATTGCCTTTTTACTTGTCCATTTACTCCAGTAGGCAGTCAGCCAATCTTCCCGGGAAGGCAAAACCTGGGTTTTATTTGTTTCCATTTTATTCTCAGAACAAAGCACAGTGCCTCTCAAGACATGTTACCTAATAAATGAAAGGGTAATTAATGCCAGGCATAGGGTCAAACAGAGTTAGTCCAGTAAAGACAATTCAAAGTGCTTAAGATGCAGATAGCCTGTGAATGAAACAAGCAAGAGTTCAAGTCTTGAGGGCACATGGAGGCAATACAGATCTCTCTAAGCTTTGGAGAAATCCTAAGCTTTTACATCCTGATTCTGACTGTGTTCATTTCTCTTTTGTGAGATTGGGAAAGTTGCTCAGTTGTTCCAAATCTATAAAATAGTGGTTTATAATACCAGCCTCACTAACAGCTTCATGAGAGGACTAAATAGGACATTTAAAAGGTCACCTCTAGCTGCGGGTATAACTCAGCTGCAGATGCATGCCTAGCACGCATAAGGCTCAATGCCCAGCACAGAAGGGTCAAATTGTGCTAGCTCCTGCATTCAGCAAGTGACTGCTATTAGCGAAAGGCAGGAAGAAGCAGATCCTGTAATTCCAATAGCTAATAAGCATCATCCAAAGTTGGGGAGGTCCAAGCACAGAGATAAGAATCTAGTCTCCTAAACTAGCGAATAAATGATGACGGACTCGGGTGGAGACCAAACCACAAGAGAAGGATTGAGGAGTTAAGGAGCAAGATGCAGGCAAAAGAGCTTTTATGCCCATCATGGAAAGATAAGAGGGAAGAGTATGGTTTGAACCTGTTTCAACAACTTTCAAAGGCTGGGAAGCCTTCTGCGCCTTAGAGAAGAGCTGCTCCCAGTGAGTGGGCAGGCATGAGCTCATCTAACCCTAATAGGTACACCTGGCAAGAGCAGGGATGAGTAGGGATGTGAAGTCAGACAGTTCACGACAGCTACACAGAAGGTAGTCAATAAATAGCTGTTGATAATTTACTTTCAGCATTAGAACTATTGTTCCAAGGTGAGGAGAGCAGTAAGCCTTCATTTGACTAGGAAACTCTTGCTAGACAAGAGTTAGGCAAAACTGATCACTTTGTTCAGTCTTACTCAGAAATTGTGGAGTAATGGATGTTTCCTAAATGACCCATCTTGTTTCATTTGGGGAATCTGGTTTCTCTCCTGGACTTTGTCATTCAGCTACCTCCAGTCACGTAGGAAGCAGCGTCTTCTACAGCCTGGCAGTAATATTCTGTGTCTGAAATGTGAGTCAGATTGAACGTTGCTGGCATGGGTCTGGAGGCCTTCTCTCTCTGGCCACCCCCTCTAGCTAAGGTGGTATACTACTTACTAATACTGCTCCCAGGGTGAGTGGTGACTC
>LZPO01066924.1:42361-54284 GCA_001675575.1 Neotoma lepida
TGTTTACTTTTATTTTTATGTATATTGATGTTTCTGCCTGCACGTATTTGTGTGCACCGCTGACTTGTGGTACCGGTAGATGTCAGAGGGCATTGGACTTCCAGGTCCATAGTTACAGACAGTTATGAACCTCCACATGGGGGCTGGGAATCGAACCTGGGTCCTCTGCTGTAATAGCTAGAGCCATCTCTCCAGTCATCTTCTCATTTCTTGAGCAAACTAGCAGAAATGCAGCCTTGCTGCTTGAATGTTTCCCACAACAGCAGTCTCCCAGGACCCATTCCCCATTCCTACACGTTAGGTACTAAGTGGGAGGTGTTGTTGTTGTTGTATTGTTTTAACTTCTGCACATTATATGTTTTACTTGGTCAATTTTTTATTGTTTTGAGAGACACTCCTGAACAGCCTAATGGAGATCTTTTATTTCAAATCTTACTAGTAATTTTAAGCCCAAATTCTATTTTATCTGCGTGATTACAGTAATATAGTTATTTATTTTTTGAACGGAATCAACCTTGATTGATAACGCAAGGCACCGCTGATGCATAAATCTACCATTTTCTCCAATGATGAAATGACTAAATTTAGTGACAAAATCATCTAGCTAGTCCTATAATGAAATGATCCAGCTAGTTCAAGAAACAAACAGCTGGTAGATTCAGCAACAGGCATCAGATGTGATTATTAATGTGATTATTAATGAAAATAGTACAACAGGTGAAAGTTGGGTTTCAGAATACACATGAACAACAACAAATATATATATATAATACAGTTTTATTTTTCTATATATATAAAATGCACATGAAATAAACCTCAAACTCTTGTGATTTGGAAAGAGAGAGGGGAGAAAGGAGATGCATGTACAAAGACAACTTTGGATTTTTGTCAAATGCATCAAATAATTTTGAATTTTTCATAAAATTTAAAGNAGAACTCATTCCTGTTTCATGATTTATTACAAATTTTAATGTCTGGTTTAACTTGAGGTCCATGCCATGAGAGGGAGCCCATGTCCTACACTGCCTGGATGGCCAGGAACCCGAGACTGGATAGCCCAGAGACCTAGGGTTGAACCAAACATCACTGGCAAAAGCAAAACAAAACAAACAAACAAACAAAGAAAAAACAATAAAATGATTCCTAATGATACTCTGCTATATCCATAGATTGATTCCTTGTCCAGTCATCATCAGAGACCCTTCCTCCTGCAGCAGATGGGAACAGAGTGGGTNCACAGTTGGACATTATGCAGAGAGAGAGTCTCCATTGGATCTCTCCCCCCAGGACCCGGGGAAAAGGAGGAAAATAGACTGTAGGAGTCAGATGGATGGAGGACACCAGGAGAACACGGTCCACTGAATCAACTAAGCAGGGCTCACATGGGCTTACAGAGACTGAGGGGGCAAGTACAGGGCCTGCATGGGTCTGCACCAGATCCTCTGTGTATATGTTATGTCTGTTAGCTTGGTCTTCTTATGGGACTCTTTTCCTTCTGTTGGGCTACCTTGTGCAACCTCAGTATGAGCACTTTTGGCTTGTCTTATTGTATCTTGTTTTGTCCGATTTGGTTGTTGCCTCCTGGAAGCCTGCTATTTTCGGAAGTGAAATGCATGGGATGTGGATCTGTGGGAGAGGGGAGGTGGGGAGGGAGCTAGAAGAAGTGGAGGGAGGGGGAAACTGTGGTTAGTGATGGTTTGTATTATATAAGAATCTATTTTCAATATTAAAAAATTAGAATTTTAAATTTTTAAAAATTTATGCTGTCGTCTAATTCATTCATTGTTTTCTCAGCACAGTTTTTATTGGTTTTAGCTTCTTCTTTCTTTTTGGTACTGGGTATTGAATTTAGGGCCTTATCATTGAGACAAGCATTCTACCAGTGAGCTCCATCCCCAGCCCTGTTATGTTTTATTCTCACCAATATTCCTTCTGAGATCATCTTGTCACTCATTGGACCCCCAAGATGTGGCTCTCCTCCCTTCTCTCTAATATATCACAGTGCAATTCACATGTCCGATTTCTTCATTATGGGAATTTTAATACCCTATCACTCATCTCCTATCTTCTGTACATCCCTCGATTTTCTCCATCCTGAGAAATCATTCATTTTCTCAGTATTTATCCTGAGGAGCTCTGAGCTCCTGGAAAAACAGAGTCACTTGTACATGAAAAATGGTTGTCAGTATAATTTTATAGTGACAAGCTCACTGATGATGCTCATTCCATTGTATTTCTTGGTCCCACTCTGATTAGTACTCACTATGATGACCAATTTAAAATGTCTTTTTAGCTTTGGTTGACTAACCTCTCTTTTGCCATCAAATGACTATATTATCTAGTATTTTCTAAAGAAAGTAATGCTCCAACTTTCAAACACACAGATCGACTCATGTCTTCCAACATGTAAGACTCTGGTTTCTCTCAAGGAGAATAAAAAATCAAGAAATTGCCCATTCTAGAAATGTCATCTAAGCCACTGAGTCCATTTGAAACTGTAGGAAAGTATTCTGAAAACAAAGTTGACATTATGAAGTTAGTGGGTACAAAACAAGAAAATGCATGGATCAAGAGTGATGGTGCTAAGTGATTTAGTTTACTTGAGCCTGCCTGACAGCATCCAAATCAGAAATGCTGTAGTTGTGTAGAAGAAATGAACAATCCACGTCTCATTAAGTTATTTCCATTTTTCCTTGCTAATTTTTACACTCTAAAGCTCTCCATATCCTGGAATATACTAAATGTATGGGTATTTTGAATTAGCTATCATGGTAATCCCTTTTCTTATACACTTGTGCCAGATGTTCAGCCCTTTGGAAGCCCAGTTTATTGTGGTAAATGATCAGGGTTCTCATAGTAGACCTTAGTATTAACCAGTTCATACATTTTTCTTGCCTGTTTCTATAGGTTAAAGTGCTATATTTTTTGGTTGTCACATGACTTCAATTCAAATGCACACCTTACATATTTTTCTTATATATTTTGAGTACCTAGTTTATCTTTATTTTTCAGGTGGAGAAGTCAATTTTGTATACCTAATCTAGTACTACTGGAAATAGATGCTGTCATAGCTTTTTATGCCTAAATCAATCTTTATGGGATATTGCTTGTATTCAATATATTCTACAATTTTTAAATGTACACTGTGATAAGTTTTGACAATTATATGCAGCTATATATCCATAGCCCAAATCATGATATAAAATATTCTCATTAGTCAAAACATTTATTGGTACCATTTGTCATATACCTGTATCTATAGCTTATATCATATATATATATCTTAAATTCACTAAATTTGACTTAAACTATAATACACTTGCCATATGCGCATATTTTAAACTTTATTTGCACATGATTTCTAGATGAATATTTGTTTTTATCCTTTTCTATGTGTTTTAATGATTGTATTTGTCTGCTAATTTTAGTGAAGAAATTAAAAGGATTTATGTGCAGAGAATATCAACTCCACTAAATTATTTCTTTAAAGAAATGCCTGACCACATCTATACAGATTGTTAGAGTGAGAAGATGAAAGTTGAAAGAGGAAGACCATTCACCTATATTCGAACCTATCATGGTAGCCACTTACACATTGCAGCCCATTTATGCATACCCTACACCCTAAATAGTGTTTCTTTCTCTTTTTTTGGTCATTATATTACTTGATATTTAGAGACTCATTGGAAATAACTAAATTATTTCAGAATACAAAGTGATAGCACTAAACAATGAATAAAGTTATAAATATAAGGTACTTCTCTCCATAATAGTATTTTACAAGATCTTCCAGGTTATTGGAAGTGAAATAGTGAGTTATTCAAAGACAGAAACTTTGTCCAAGATAGCACTATGTATTTAAATCGATGTATCAACATGTGCCTATTCATTAATTCCAGATGTACACTTCAATGTATTCAATGTACACTTAAATATTCAATGTAAATATTGATTTTGCATACAATGGTAAAGAAAACATGCATTAACATTGTGCTAACAAGACATGCATTCCAGACAAGTAAACAGGTAATGATAATATAGCGTGATATTGTATGGTAAAGTAGAAGATGCTTAGAGAGCTCCTGGAAGAAACCTCATTTCTCACAAGTGAGATCTTGGAAAGAATCTTGAGGAAAACAGCCTCTAAATTGAAACTTGAAGGGCAAGAACAGGTCACATAGGCGAGGTAAGTGAGGGCTAGAGGCAGAGCATGAGTTTGGGGACAAGGGATAGGATATGTGAAGACATGAAAATAAAGAACAAATTTTTACAGACATCTTCAGTGGAAGGAAGTAATGAGAGAAACTACAGAGCTATATTGATATATTGTTTTATATATTGTTAACTGGAGCAGAGCAATGAATACTTGGATAGGATGGGCATGTTAGAATTATATTTGGGAGAACATTGTTTATGCTGTTACATAGTATCTAGAGTTGGCTTTAGCAAAGAAAAAATAATTATTGTACATTTTTTAGTATTCTTTTAGGCAAGAAGTCAGACATTCCAAATCTTAGGGTCAGATCAAGTTTCGATGATTCTTTTAACTACCCATTTGGTCATCTGTAGCACAAGGCTTACATTTTCAAGGATCCATGATGACTGCTTTACTTTAATATGCTGAGTCTGTATTCTAGTTAGAAGAATCAGGAATGGTAAAGGACAAAATACAAATGTTGATCTGTCCTTTCTTTTAAAACCAGGAAAACACGTCACCTTCTGGGAAGCATTAATGCATGGTATACACATTAAATTAAACAGGTCTATGTTGCAACATCATCCTTAGCATCACAAAAGTCTGGAGCATTAAGTTTTTTTTTGTTTTTGTTTTTGTTTTTTAATGAGGCAAAATCTAGATTGGTTGTTTAGTTACTTCATAGTAATATAGTATTGCTCCCATTGCCTTCTATGAGGACTATTTAGTAAACAATTATTGAAAATCTCCTCAAGGAATGCTGTATAAATGTTGGTTTCAGGAAAATATGAGAAAAGGGAAATCCATTATAGGAGTGGGAGGACTTCTTTAATGTAACTATAGACTATGGAGCTTCATAGAAAATTTATCTAATCATAACTTATATTCATGGGTAGTTATGAATAACCATTTATGTCAACCAGAAAAGGATTTTCTACTTCAATCATTTGAAACTCTGAGTCATAAGTATTTGATATACCATGTGCTTGCAGTGATAGTGAGAGCTCCTCTACAGAATCACATGCAGTGAGGGTGGAGCAGCTTGTTCATAGATTCACTAATGACTAAAGAATGACTTTAGGCATCTGGGACCACAGCTGTGCGCATAGCTCTACTATTTTCTAGTCACACCGTTCTTTTCCATTGGGGTTTCTGGGTTTATAGTTCTGTGTTTTTATTGTTTTAATTTTTAAAATTTTAGTTCATTTCTTATCTGCATTACAATTTCATTACTGATTGGTGTCACAATTTTATTCCTTATTCTTATTCTACAAATCCTGACTTCTTTTTTCCTGAAAGGGCCTGTTTAATTGGAATTTGTGGATGCTGATATAGATTTTTGTCTTCATTTCTCTAGCTACTCCTTGTCGCTCTCTTTAAGACTCTTCATTCTCACCCTTTCCTTGAATGTCAGTGCCACACAGAATTCCATTTTTTTTTTACCCTCTGCCATTGCATGGCTCCCTCCTGGAAAACTTACTTGGATGATGTAGGAATAAAAAACTACAGACACTAAAGAAATAGCAGGCACACATACAGAAAAGCTTGGATTAGGTGGGCTGTTCTCTGATGGAGGACACCTGCTACAAAACCCACAAACTCAAGAGTTTTCATTATGCATGTTGCACACATTTATTATGTATAAGACAAGGAGGAGAAGTTAACTAATCTCAGTGGGAGGCATCTGTAGGGGAGCAGTCTCAGGTTGCAGTTATCTAGGAGGAGCTGTGGTTGCTTGTTCTTGCAGACACTGGTCAATCATTCCTAAACACTTGTATTTGGACCAGAGGAAGGCTTTACCCTTCCTCTTAGCCTCACTCAAGGAAGGCTTTGTCACTTCCATGGGTCTGAGGCATTGGGGTCTTTGACATGTCTATGCCCACATCAANACTACACAGTCACTCAGGACTTCATCTGCTCCCATAACCTTCTTCNGTCTTTACACACTCTCCCCTGATTAACATTCATTCAGAATTTCAATTACTTCTACAAGTCAATAATCACTAGTGTATACTTTGAGATTTTTAAGCCTCAGATTAATAAATCTGCCTTCAGACCACATCCTGTGCAGAGAACTCAATATTTTAAAAGTTGAATTCCTGTATTACCAATCTTTCTGTTTTAATGTTCTTCCTGTCCAATTGTCTCTTCTCATTATTGCTGTAATCCTCACCTCCCACCGTATCGCTGCATTGAGCCTTTGAAATAAACTCTTCACTTTATAAATCCTGATGTTTTTATTTGACATTAGCAATACTGTGCTTTGGGTGGCCTACCAGTTGTCCCTGAACCTGCTCTCTTCATCATGGAATTCATACTGGCTTCCCACATCTACATGCCCTTCACTGATTGGATAAATCAAGATCCATTGTGGTGAGTTATGCATACTCTAGTCTGGGGACAATTTGCAATTGTAACATGTTTCTTTTATTATTTATGACAATAGATTTTTTTCTTTTGTGAATATTTTCTAGGATCTTCTCATCTAGGAATTAGGAGAATTTCATATGCTCCCCGAGACTCGAAGTTTATGTGTAGGAATACCCTTGACTGTCAGTCATGACTGTATTATCCCATAGATAACTCTACTCTGTAAAGTTCTATCTTTCTTCCCCATTGGCTTCATTCAATACGACCCATCATATCACTGACTCAGTTTAACATCTTTAAAAAAATAGACACAATTTTGGGATGATGCAATGGATCTATAGATAAGTGTACTTGCCCCTATAACTGATCCCAAGATTTTTATCCCTAGAGCCTACATGACAAAGGGAGAAAACCCTCCTGTAAGTTGTCCTCTCTCTGACTGCTACACACATAGCACCCCCCTAAAACCATACTCAGAATAAATAAATAAGTGTAAAAAATGTTTTCAAACAGATAAAATTTANCAAAGACATTTCAGAACTTTGGTGCCCTCTTTAGGAAAATGCTACTCCCAAACTGGCTAACCTAAGATCTCCCTCTTTTCATGATCACATCTATCTCCTGTGGTACTTTGAACCTTGGATATTCCTAGTATTCTCCGAAACTGAAGGTGAACTTATTCAGCCTAAACATTATTACAGCCATCATTATGTTGTGTGGGTATCACATCAGTTTGGAAAAAGTTTCCAAAGTCTTTTGCTAACCTCAAAACTTAGATTCACACTAAATTATTTATACAAGGTATATGGATTGTCTCTCTGTTACAGAACAAGATTGATTTTGTCTAAAGTAAAATGATAGGTGTTCCAGAAGGAGAAAGAGGGACTATGGAACAAAACTGAATGGATAGAAGAGCTTGTACAAGGCTTAGAGAAAATGAATTTATTTCTCATAGTCAAAGCTAAGATTTGATGTTCATTTATAGGGGTTTTAAAGGATGCATTGGTATCAAATACCAACACAAAACTAGAANTTTTATTTGCTAAAATATGACAGAAAATTTGCCAGCTATTTTCTGCTTTTTATAAAACATGCTTTTATTCCCATCTTCTTATAACCTGCCTAGAAGACAAAGATTTTGCAACCTATCAGAATAATTTTCTGTGTCTCAAGCTGATAGCAACATTTAATTTGTTGTTCACCTCTTTGTGTCCCTGGATTTTTTTTAGTGCTATGATAAAATACCTGAGGAAAGTAGTGGGAGGAGGGGTTTATCTTGTTTCACATTTGAAGGGTCTAATCACTATGGCAGTGAGTCATAAGACAGGAGGCAAATGTGTCTGCAGTCAGGAAACAGAGAGAGATGAATACTTAGCTTACTTTTTACCTTCTACTAATTTAACTGGGACCTCTCTGGAATGGGACCCCNCACATTCAGAGTGAGCCTTCCTGTCTCAGTTAAAACTAAGAATACCCTCGCAGAAACGTGCTTAGATTGTCTTTTGAGTGATGTGAAATCTGGTCATGTTGACAATCAAGATTAATTATCCCAAATTAGGATTTCATTCCTGTTTCTAGATCACAGCAAACGGCCCTATAGCACCTTAGTCCTCTCCCCCTCCTAAGCTAGTACAGCAAATGCACATTTAAGCTTCATTATCTCATTCCATCCCTTCAGTGAAGCAATGGAAGAACATAAGTCATGAGAAATATATATTTTTATCTGTTCTAAGATANCACTGCCATGGGGAGAGAAGACAGGGTAATGTGTTCTCCTCATCCTCATCTGCATTGACCCACAAATGTGCATATCAAAAATGATATTTGAAATTGTATGTGCACATAAGGAAATGAAGAATTGTGTTTCTTGGCATCATGCTAAGTAGGATACTGTTATATCCNTCTGTAANAGGTGGTCTTTCTCCTTTCTGATGNAACAGAAAAAAAATCGAAATCATTGGCTATAGTAGTTTACATTTATCTTAACTTAGTATTAGTTTGTCATTAAAAGTTAAAATACTTGAAATCTAGAGGGCTGAGAGATGGCTCAGAAGTTAAGAACACTTGTTCTTGGGAAAGACCTGGGTTTGGTGTCCAGCACCCACATGGTAGCTCACAACCATCTCTAACTCCACTTCTAGGGGATTCAGTTCACCCTTCTGACCTCTGCAGACACCAGGTACACTGGTAGTACACATACATATATGCAGACAAAACATCATACACACAGAAACAATTAAAATCTGTAAGAGAAATGCTTGAGGTCAAAGGGCTGAAATTCTTCCTATTCTATGTGGAGACTGAGGAGGATGGTCAGGCAGATAGAGTGCAGGAGGGACAGAGTGTTTGGAGGGACAGTGAAGGAGGGATGGAGTGTGGGAGGGCTGTGTGGGCTCCTAAGACTGGCTGTCCATATGCTTCAGGTTTTTTTCTTATTTTTATATGCAAAATAAAAAATAGTCATATAAACGTTAAAACCCCTGACCTACTTTGTGTGTTTTAACAGTTTCATGCTCTTTGGATTTTTAAAAAATAATTAGTCTTAAAAATAGATTTTTTTCCCCATGCAATATAATCTGATCACCACTCCCCCCCGTTTTGTCTCCTCCCCACTTGCCTACACTTTTGACTCCATACCTTCTTTCTATCTTTCTTTAGTAAACAAACAGGTAAGTAAAAAACAAACTAGAATAGAACAAAACAAACAGAAAAAGAAAAACAAAGAAAAAGCAGAAACACAGACACATGCAGAGACACAAAGAAAACCCATAAAAACACAAAATCAAAAACCATAATAAATATTCAAAACACCAGTAATGTTTTTTTTTTTAATGACAGACAAAGCAATATAAGACAAAAATACCATTTTGAGTTGGGTATCTACTGCAGGGCATGGAGTCTGCCCTGGAGTGTGGTTTGTATACCCAGTGTGACTCCACTGGAAAAACTAATTTTTCCTTTGTGAGTGGTTGTCAATTGGAGATAGCTTCTTGGTTAGGGATGGGGGCTTATGCCTGCTTCCCTCTCTCAGTGCTGGGACATCATCCACCTTGGAGCTGTGCAGGCCCTGTGCATATTGCCACAGTGTCTGTGACTTCATATGTCAGTCCTGCTGTGCCTGGAAGGTCTTAGCCAAATTTCCTGAGCCCTGAAGGGAGAAGTTTAGTGGAGACATCCCAGTTAGGATTGGGTATTGTAAAGCCACTCACTCTCTGCACATTGTCCAGTTGTGGCGTGGGGCTTTATATTTGTTCCCATCTACTGCAGGACAAACCTTCTCAGATGATGACTTGAGCAAGATGCTGATAGCATTTGTCTTTTTGTTTGTGGTGGCACATGTTCATAGAACTTGTGGAAGGAAGCAGAGGCAGGAGGATCATGAATTCGATGTCAGTCTGGTATTTTCAATAAGGAAAAACAGGATCAAATATAGAAATTTAAATCTGCTTTGATGGCTGTCAGCAGAATAGATTACAGGACAAAACAGTGAAGGGGGAGTTGAACTAGGGAGGACCGGGGGAAAGAATTGATGATACTGTCTTTGGGGCGTGTCTAGCAAACTCCAAACTGCTTCCCTGGGCCTGCTCAGTGAATTCCTGGGTTATTAGAACCNGGCCAGCCTTCCCCATTATCTCAGCTGACTTCCCACCTTGCCAGTCTGCTCTGCCCACAGTGGTCTTGAGTTCCTAGTGACTAAGCACAGTGCTGGTTTGAGTGAAAGTAACCCTGAACATCTTATCTGAGTTGCTTGTTTTCTGCTTAGCTCTTATCACAACTGTGTGATTGTTTAGCCTTAGTATGTGTTAGCTTACAAACTGTGTCCCATCCCTGAATCTAGAGAGGGGTCCACAGGAAAATGATCACATCTCATTTTCTTTACTTGATACAAGGCCTTGTTAATTGGGGATGTGCAATACATGTCTGTCGGATGAATAAGTGCAGTTAACTATTTAAGGAATTTTTTTATTAATTAAATTTTGGCATGCTTATACATACACACACATACACACACACACACACACAAACATACACACAGTACATTCTGTCTACTATCACTTTTATTTCCCTCCCTATCAGCCCTACCTTCTCCCTACTAGTCCTTTCCCCATCTCCTTTTTCTGTTTTGTGAAAAACTGAGTTCAGTTGGAGCTATCTATGAAACCATGGAGCCTCTTATTTCACCAGTAGGTACACAGCTAAAGGTCACCCCACCCCCATAATCTCCCATAGTCTTTCAGTATTCAACAGTCCAATAGTGAGAGGTAGCACCCATGGAGGCCCTCTTCCATCCATGCTTGAGTGTGGAAAGGCCCATTCTTGTGCAGAANCAACATAGTCACCCATCNTNGTTAAGAGTTCATGATTGCTTTGNCTCTGTAATGCCCAGCAGGTATCCTTTAACTGCTCTTCTTTCTACATTCCAGCTCTTACATTTTTTCTGACCATTCTTCAGAAATGTCCCCTGAGCCTCGGAAGGGATGTTATAAATTGCTTTCTTGGAGCTAAGTAGTCACCCAGGCACTAAAACAACAAACAAACAAAACTCCCTGCTATTATGTGGTTTTTACATTAGTGAATGAAAAGCAGTTTCTACCCAATGTTTGAATTCTAAATCTTGAGTAGAATAACCAGAATTTTAGATTGTGTTTCCACTTAATCTGGTTTCATATGCATTTATATTTTGGATTTCTTATTTTAATTTCTAATAATTTAATTCTTGATAGAATTGTGATGTTATATTGTTAAAATTTTGTCAATTAAAATTTGGGTAATAATTAGAACATTTGACTTTCTTTTGATAAAAAGCAAATTCAAGACCTACAGATACTGCATTAGGATTTATTTATGCTGCTATTAGGGAGAAAATAGATCAAAATAACACATCTTCAATTTCACATAATAGGAAACTCAGCAACTACTGCTACAAACAAAACATGACTTTTATTGAATTAGTCAGATGGGTAGGAAATAAAATAATATGCTAAATTGCTAACTCTAAGATGTAATGCACATTAAGATTTCAAACTTTGAAAGTATGATGACATTTTTACATTCACTTTATTCACCTCACATCAGCATTGCCTGGAATGTTGGGTAAAGCCTTTAACTCTATCATGTAAACACTCCTCTAGATACCACCCAGACCCCTCATGTCCAAATTCTAGTAAAATGATTTTGAGGCTAAGTCTTGAAGACATAAAATTTGGAGAACTTCTTCAAACCATAGACCATGCATTTGCATCTGTAGATAATCTAGAATTGTGCTAAAACTGTGAGTAATTTAAGAATGAAATCAGTAGGAAAACATGTCTTTAGTTACATAAATGAAATATATATATATATATATTCTGTGTATCT
>LZPO01066925.1:0-18152 GCA_001675575.1 Neotoma lepida
TGTCCCCATAGAAACAGTTCTATCGGGCTAGTTCATTTGCCCTCCAGTCTCACAGGCTCCTCTGGCTTCCAGTGTTGCTTGGTCATGGAGGTGGCCTGTCTCTTATACACATCTAGATGTGTATAAGAGACAGGTGTGTGTGTGTGTGTGTGTGTGTGTGTGTGTACCCAGAACTTTCCACATCAATTGGCTAAGTCCCTAGGGGCGTGGTCTCCTCTGGTGGGAGAATCTCGCTTTGTCAAAGCTGCCAACAGTCTTCCAAGTGGCTGCACCATTCTGTGTTCCCAGCAGCTGTGGCTGAGGACTCCTCTGCTCCACACTCTGCCTGGCATTTGGTATTTTGGGGAGGACTTGGAATTTTTCCATTTTAATCGGTATGTGGTGGTTTGATGTTTCCTGGTGGCTCGTTTGCCACTTGGGGTGAGGTGTCTGTTGCAATCTTTTGTCTGCTGTCTTTGATCTGTCTCTCACTCTGGTATTTTAAAGGCTTTCTTGGAATATCTTGGACACACATCATCATCAGCTTCNTGGTTTGCAGATATCATCCCCCTGTCTCAGCTGGTCTTTTCATTCCTCCTCACAGCATCTCTGCAGAGCAGATGTTTCCGTGTTAGCAAAGTCTAATTTGTCACATTTTCTTCTTTCAAGGATTTTGAATTTGGTGTTTTATCTAAAAACTTGTCACCAAATCCAATCTTGCATAGAATTTTTTTTCCTGCGTTACTTCTAGAAGTTTCACGTTAATGTGTTTTATATTTAGGTTTCTTATGCATTTTGAATTCCTCTGTGAAAAGTATAAGGTCTGTGTCTGGATTCAGTGTTTCTCTGTTTCTGTCACTGGGCTCATAGCTGCACAAGCCTGTGGTTGACAGCCCTATTTCTAACAGGCTTACCCTCACACCTTGGTAGAAGACCTTTCCCAAANGGCTGCAGGGTCCTCACTGTGTGCAGAGCAATCTGACCTCCCTTCCTAGGCAATGGTCTTGTAGATTGTGTTTCTTTTCATCTGCAGGACATGGGTGGGCTGGAAGGCCAAAACTGGCCAAGCCTCCTACATTTGTGGCCCCCCCANACAGAGGAGGGTTTGCAGCAGCTTCTCAACTTCTGGCCCTTAGCTGCTTGTGCCGAACAGCTGTTGNCTCCCAGTACAGAGGCAGCCTCATCAGCAGAAGAATACATGAGAAAGTGTCTCCAGAAACAGGACACAGGCTAGATAGGTACCTGGCTGCTGTCTTCTCCTGCAGGGCTACCAGTGGTTTTCCAAAAACCCTTGTCTCAACCTTGAACATGGCATGCTCCCATCATGGCGCTCTGAGAATAAGGAGGCAGGAGGCAGAGCAATATTGAAACAGAGTGGGGGCCGAAGTGAGACTTTTCTGTGACCTGAGACCCCCAAAGCTGCTGCCTCCCCCGAAGCTCCTCCCTATGCTTATCCAGCATGGGGTGACAGGACTCCAAAAGCATTCCTGCTGTGCAGCTTAACACAGAGGCCACATGAGGCAACAGGAGGAAAAACCAGGTAGGTGACTGGGTGCAGCNCCTTAGCCATGCCAAGCCTGGATGCATGGGCCCCAGATTCCGGAGCAAGTACCTATGCCACATGCTCCCAGGTGGATGGGCTAGCCTTCCTCCTTCCACTGCATAGGCAGGAAAATCAGAGCTTCAGTATGGTAGGTGCTGGCCAAGCTGTACTGGCAAGGAGGGGGGGCAGTGAGTGACAAGCCCCACTAGGTCTGGCCTGAAAGTCCCTTGATGGGTCCTCAGGATCAAGGACCACTTGGGAAGTGACACAGTGCTAAGGAGAGTGATGGGACAACTGTCAGTGTATGTTGTCATATTAGAGCCACCTCTAGGTCCTGCAGATGTCTGGATCCTTATCCTCTGCCTCCAGAGAATGGTCCTTCACCTTCCCTCTTCTAGGATCCTGGGCCCTGCCTCTGTTCAGAGTCACCGACTGCCTGTGTGTGGTTATGAAATGCCATCAGTGAAAACAGTATAGCCACAGCACCTTCCACTGCCCAACAGCCAGACAGTGACACTGGATAAAGTGTCCCCAGCTGGCCTGTGAAGCATACTGGACAGGAAGAGAAGATCCCCAGTCCCTTCCTGGAACCAGAAACTGAGCCAGAGATAGGAAGGATGGCTAACCTTTCTAGTTCCTCAGCAGGGCATTGCTTTCTCAGACAGATAGCCATTGCTGGAAACAGCCCCACTGTGGCTGGCATCTTCAGGAACTGTCAGACACATTAGTGGATTTGCCAAGTGTTCTGTGCGCTGTGTGTCTGCACGGTTGAGGGTTCTAAGTTAACTAGACAGAGGCAGCTGGCTCTGTAGTGCCTGGGCTAGGAGGCAGGGACACTGAGTTACCAAGGAGCAGGTGTCTGGTAATGCCCNCCTCTGATAGCCAAGTAACGTGAAGCAGCAAACCATGGAGGGTTTGAAGAAAACTTGCAGCTGAGGCTGCAGAGGTGGCTCGGTGGTTAAAGAGCAGTTGCTGTTCTTCCAGGAAACCCAGGTTTAATTTCTAGCATTCACGTGGTAGCTCAAAACAGTCTGTAACTCCAGTTTTAGAGGAGCCAATGCCCCCTTCTAGCCTCAGCTGGCAACAGACATGCAAGTGGTATACAGACATGCATGCAGGTAAAACACCCAAATCTTAAAACAAACAAAAAAGATCAGAAAACTGTCAGCTACAAGGAAAGATGGAAGCCCTCCAGGTCAGCATGGTCAAGCTCAAAAGGACAGACTGACCTAGGTGACAAGTCTTGACCTTCCCATCTTGCAGATTCCTCTGCATCNCTCTCTACCCCTGTCCCAACCTCCATCTCGTGTCCTTGTCCACAGTCAGCCCTCTTTAATATCCCCTCCCCCCCCAGCATGCAGCTTCCTGGCCTTGGCCCTGGCTACTGTCTCTTGTGTTAAATGAATTTTGCTTAAGCATCCTTGTTGCTTAGAAATGTTTGAAAGAAGACTGAAGTGGTTTTATCCGACATCAGTTTGATGGCTGGCACTGTTCCACGCTGCTGTGTAGAGTCGACACATGCATGTTGTGAGCACACTCTGGCCCCGCATCTCCACTTTGGCCTTGGGACTGGCTTTCCCTTTACTGCCATGTGACCTTGGTTGGTACCTCTTTGTCCTGTGGTCATTGAGGGCTGCCCAGGTGGAACACCCTGAACATGGAAGAGGCTGATTTCAGGCTCCATCCCTTTCTAGACACACAAAGCCTGGGGCCCTCCTCTCTGGCAGAGGTTGCTGGGCACCTGGGAAGGTGGGCTAAGAGCTTTTGCCTTTGCTTAAATCTCTTGTTTCTCTTCTGCATTCTGAGAGTGTCAGGGTACCCAGGCAACCAAGAATCTCTGTGTACTATGCAGAGAAGGGGCCTTGAAAGCCACTGTATCTGGAGATCACCTAACGGGGTGGGGTGCAAGGCTGGGGGGAGGGCAGGCTAGCTCTCCTGAAGAAGCAACTTGGGTTACAGGTTGCACTGGACACTTTTTAGCTGAGTGTTTGTGGGTGACCTGTCCCTTTTACCTAATGTCATTGCCCATGGCTTGTGCTTGCAAGTNGAATTAGGACATTCTAGGAAGGCTTGTTACTGTAACATCAAGATCAAGGAAGTGCCCTGCTACCTCAGGTCAGATGTCTGCCCCTTCCTGGGCGCTGGTCCCTACTTACCAAGATGCTCACAGCTAGCCTTCAGCCTGTCTTTTATTGACCTTGGTGAAGTCGTAAACTGAGGCATAATTGCTGTGCTTATGATGTTGTAGCAACAGCTTTCCAAGACTCTCTCAGGATCAGTCTTGGGCCCTGTACTGGACCTGCCAAGGCATGCAGCAGCACCTCGTTAATATACACATTAAGGGGATAATTGAATGGAGGCCAGCTGGCCAGGCACATCCCTGTGGACATCTCTCTGAGCATTGGAACAGCCTCAGCCTGAGGAAAGCAGAAGTCAGCAATGTGTCCCAGTCTCCTACTGCCTTCCACCAGAGCCTGAGTGATAAAAGTGGGCTGTTGGACACTCACAACACCTCCTAAGCCCCAANTCACTGAACTGACAGTGCTAGGAGAAGCAGGGAGTTTGGGGTGCCTGTGTGGGNGGCGACTTGGGGTGTGCTTTGTTTTCCTCCAGCTAGGCCCAAGGGACAGGCTTGAGAGGGAACCCTAAGCTACATGCTTTTACTTTGATAATTAATACAAGAGAATGGCCTGCCTGCTGAGGTGCAGGCAGCACATGAGTTGGTGCATACTCACTTATACCTAAAAAAAAAAGGCCACAGGAACAGCAGGGTCCTTGTGAGTCCCCCAGCCCCAGCCTATGGTTTGAGATACAAGAGGAACCCCCTCCAGAAGGATCTGGTCCCACTGCCCCACTCTGCCTTCCCACAGGGATCAGCTCATAGGCCAGGTGAGAATGCTATCCATCACTCAGGCTGAGCAGCCTCAATGGTCTGTAGCGTCAAGCTGCTGAGGATAGGTGCTGGGATGACCAGGTACCAACTGGGAGATGTACAGAGATCACCAACTTCTAGGNACTTGAAGCCCCTCTTGGGTGCTTATATCGTAGGGTCCATTCTTAGGGACAGCCTTATCCTTGTTAAGTGCCCTGCATGGGTCCAGACTGGACATGAACAATTCTATATTTCTGGGGAGCATTGATGTATGATTTCTCAGGGAGAAAAAGGGTCCCCTGGGCAGCTGGTTGTTCTGGGACCCCTGAGGTCAAGACTCTCCTGTGTTGTAGAACACTGTCCTCAGCATAACAGCTGTCACCTTCATCAGGATAGTGTGACTATTTGAAAGACATCCTGATACGGGCTTGTTACTGTTAATAGTTTTTCATCAGAGGTAGGAAAGTCACTGGACGTTTTTCTAAGATTCTGGCTGCTCCTTCTTGTACCTCCTGGACAGTTGTATGTAATTCTGCCCTAGTTGTACATGGCCTTGTAGTCTTGGAAAGTTCTAGAGTATAGAGTGTAGGAGGTAAACTGAGGGGAGACTCCGTCTATGCAACTATAGAGACATCACCCTTTATGCTGGGTGGTATGACTGATTTGAGATCACCCGGACAGACTCCTGTAAGCAGCACCTACTGTAAATAAGCCCAGTCAACTCATTGGCTCCCCAGGGTGAACTTAAGTGAAATGGTACTTTGTCACTGGGGCCTTATAAGGGGGGATAGATGGTTATGTTTCCCCAGGGAAGAAATTCCCAGAACACCTGGTGACCCAGTGTACTCTGCAGCCTGATGGGTCAGGAGNTGATGGGATCTGCTCCTTGTGCTGCCCTTCTGGTATGCCATAGAATGCTGTGGGTGTTCTAAGCGTGTTTAGGCCNGACAGTTGGACAAAACCATTAGAAGGAGAGCCTCTATGCCTCCTTACCCAGGCTCAGCTTCATCTTGGTCCTTGGGACCAGACCAGCCTCTTCCTACAGGGCACAGTAACTGCTCTCCATGCTGGGAGCAAGGTCATTTGTTACCCTTGAGAGATGTACTGGGAGTGGAGGTGGGGGCTCACACTATTGGGGTGTTGGATGCTAGTCAGATATATGGCAGAATCTAGTCTGTGAAGATGTTTGGGAAGGGCATTCAGGGCTCCTAATTGGTGGCTCAAGGTGTCTGGGTTTGAATCTAGTCTCTAGGTGACAGGGACCAGCCAGAACAGCTGGTATGCCAGGCTGTGTTCCAAAAGATCCATGCTCACGTAGTCCCTGTAGTTGAAGTGACATAGTGATATAGAAGCTGGATTCAGAGGCCTGGGCCGGACCTTGTTTTGGAGATTGTCTTAGTTGGACACACAACTGCCTAATAGTGCCGCTCCCTTTAGGAGCCATGTTCTTTCAAACCACCACAGAGGTCATCTCTGACCTTGAAGTCTGGATTAGCTGGGAAAGAGGTGTGTCTGGGAAGTATCTCAGGAGACAGGAGTCGTAAGGTCCAACAAGAGCCTCTCTTGTGATATGTGATGATGCTTGCAGGCCCTCAAAAACCCTCCCCCTCCCCAGCCCACCTTCTCACTCTGGTTTTACCTGCCTTGGCACTCTCCCAGCTCAGCATATATGAGGGCTGACTCTCCTGAGCCCACCTCGACAACTATGCCAGGTACCCTTTCCCACCTTCTAAGGTGACCAGGCCAGCTCTGAGCTACCCTTGGGTGTCAGATCTGAGGCATGTGGTAGCCACAGAGGTCGAGACAGGAAGCACTTGGCCCTGTGGCTGCAGAACTGATTGCCACATGCTTGAGGTTGAGAGTATATAGTGAATTCCTCTCACACAGTTTTGGGGGCATAGTGTGTCAGACTCCTTCTTTCCTGAGAAAAGATCTAATTATCTTTCTTGGCCTTCAAGAATGCAGCTTCTGGGACCCTGACCATCCAATCCAGCCACCACCCTGTCTCTGTTACCAGCATCTACCACCTTCTNTCACTCTCTACTNCTGAAGAGGACTCTTNGGATTCCCTGGGGTCCCNGGGGTNATTCCCATGGAAACTGTTAACCAAGTCACACTTCTTGCTGTCTGTGGTAANATGCCTTCATATCATGGAGGAGATGTCTTCAGTTTAAGGACAAGAACATCTACTGCCATTCCCAGCCCTCTACATGGGGGAATTGTTTACAACTTATTTGTCTGAACCCCATGATCTTAGATCCTGTGTGGAGGTAAGCTCTCTTCCCCAGGCAGGGGGAGACAAGGCTACCCACCTGCTCCTATCACCCTCACCTCAGAGGTTCCTGCCTGTTTCCACCCCATCTCTTGAATCACTCTCTCAGTGTCTCTGTCTCTGCCCCCGCCCCATGTCTGTCCCTCTCCACTTCTATACAAACTCCTAGAGAGTAGTGACTACTTGTCTGTTGTAATGTACTCCTGTAATGTATGAATGAGATAGGCAATGGTGGCCTTGCTATTTGGTGGCCTTGCCCTTTGGGAATTCATTTGAGTGACCAATCATCTTTGAATATTGTGGCAATCCAGAGACCATAGAAAGCCAAACTATTCAGGCAGTGTTCCTGAAAAATGAAGGTGCAGGGACCATAGATGTGGCACCCACTTCCCAAATATGGTTATCAGACACAGCAGTCCTGGCTGTTTCTGTCAACAGGGTTCTGTCAGGGTTGGCCTGGGCATTTGGGTAGAGCTTGGTGCATGTCTCCATATCAAAGAAGGATAGTTAAGTCTGTATAATACAGGTTCCTGGGCTTCCAGTGCTGCTAGACCAGCCCTGTACCTGTGCCTGGCCTATCACTTGAAGATAGGCACCAGGTTGAGGCCTTGATTCTTGTAGTCTANCATATTTGAGTATGGGCTTNGAGAGGGCAGGTGCACAGTGTNTTCCCACTAGTGTGCAAGAGACAGGGCCCTGACCTGAGGTGGTTCTGACAGGGCTAAATGCCCAGGTGGACAGAGGCCAGGCCAGGAGGACTGGAGTAAGAGGTTAGTTGGGCTACTGGGGCAGCAGGGCAGCAGGGCAGCAGGTACAGCCAGGGTCCCCCAGAAGCAGAGCTGGGGTGGGACAAAAGGAAGGATTGGGCCTCTAGGGCCTGCCCTTCAGAAAGCCTGGAGTTTCCCTTCCAGCCTATGTCTACCTCCCATGACCCTGTGTCAATCAGATACTCGTGGGTCCAGAACCTTCTAGAATGGCCCACACCCTACTAAAGGGTCCATATTCATAGATGTTGCCTGTAAGAGCTTCTCAGTGCCCTTGATCAATAGGATTATGATTCTGTCTCAGACCCTCTGCCTCACTGCCTTGTTTGTGTCATGGTCCCTGGGGATATGCAGTGACCCACAGCCTGCCACTGTACTTGCCATCACTCTGATGGTGTTGGGAAACTTACAATGTCTGTGTGCAGGCTTTGTGTCTGCTGAGCTCTCTCTTGGTGATGTCTGGCGTGGCTGCGGGGAAGCACTGGCAGGGCAGTGTAGAGAGAATTTAACAGTGGANACTTTGACATGGTTCTGGGAGGGCCTAAGCAACCGTCTGTCACTACTTTCCTAGTACTGCTTCTCCTTTCTTCCGACTGTTGAAGTTCAAGTTAAGGATGGGGATTGAAGAAGCTGCTTTGGAAGCACTGGACTGAGAGGCCTTGGCTCTGGGTGCCTCTCACCTCCCATAAACATTCTAACCCGTGCACATCTGCAGTCAGTGGTGGCACATATTCCATGTGGCCTCCAGAGTCAGAGTGGCTATAGGGATCTGTCCCAGTGGAGAGGTGAGGGACACAGCCTGGGCTCNTGGGCACCCTGGAGAAGCTTGCTGGACTTGGGCTACTGGTTCTGCAGAAAGCAGATAGGGACAGCCTGATGCTAAGCCTGAAGAGCATTGCACACACATCCCCAGCTGTGCTTATGTGCCTGAGTATAAGTGTGCAGGTGCAAGCTGTGGTGTGTACAGCCTCTGCTTTATCATGTGTTTATGTGGTATGGTAATGTAGCATGGTGTATATATACAACATGCTCTGTTTGTATGTGTATGCATGTTGTGGTCTCTATATACATGTGCTTTTGTGTGAGTATACATATGGCTTATGGTGTGCAAAAGTTTGTGTGCACAAAGTGTGGTCTGGATAGGTCTGGGTGCATTTGTATATAGGCAGTAGTACAATGAGTGTNTATGCATGGGTATGTATGTGCATCCCATCCATGAGCCTGTTGCATCTGTAAAAGACTGGTATAGGCTGCATGTGAACATGTGCCTTGTATCTCTGTGGGTACCTACACGACCTTTGGGCAGATTGGGCTGGCTTTGTGGTTCTGCTGTGTCTCTGAAACATGCCAAGCATGTTTATTCAGTGCTCCCTGTATGTTCCTGTGGAACTCCAGATATGCCACTGTGCCTACAGCACTAGGACATCAGTACTATCTTGCTGGCTGTCGCTCTGTGCGGTCCTCACTCTCTTATTCTGGGACACCATCCCAAACAGCTAATAGGCCCAGGACAAGGAGGTCCTCAGGAATCTCCCTGAGATCTGTAGGTCTCACTGATTGTGGAAGTCTCTGGAAGCATAGCTGGCCCCAGGCAGAGAAATGGTTCTGAAACCAGGGTCCCTGCAAGCAATGCAGGGCCAGTGAACCTGTCTTCATGCTTCCTGGCCCCTCCNCTTGTCTTGTCTCCTGGTGACGAGGCTTTGCCTTTCCTTGCCTTCTGCAGGGGTCTGACCACTGGCTGTGGGGTGAACCAGGTCTTTCCAGAGATGGACAAGGGCCTGTGGTCCGCTGATCCAACCCTTGCCATCTTCTGCTCCAGCTACATATCTAGNTGGGTAGCAGACCAGCATGGCCCATCTTACTCTATTTTTTAAAATCTCCCCCTCATGCTTATCATGCAGGGATAATCCTGGTCTGCAGAATTAGGCTTTGTGATCTGTGGCACACACTTAATTGACTCAGTAGTAGTTGGAGTGTGAGAGAGAATTTGATACTGGGATTTAATTGAGACTTGATTTCATTCCATCTCAAACATTGAGATGGATTCTCCATCGGATCTTAAGAACTTTTTTTCCCCTGCACTTTTTAATCTTTGTACTGTGTGTCTATAGAATTGGGGATAAAACTAAACATTAGTAGCTTAATTTGTGAGCACTGTTCAGGGCTGATGGTTTAGTTGTCTTCATTTTGAAGTTGAGGTCTTGTGCAGGGTAGGGAGATGGAGACANCTGACTTAGATTGGTCCTGGCCACTTCCAAACTTCAAATGCCACCAGGCTTACATGGAGTCTCAAGTTGGCTGGGTATGAGGCCTGCCCTGATGGGTCAGGGTTCTAGGGGTTTAGGTGGCGCCCAGCACAGAACAGCCTTCCAAGAGTGACAGGAAAGAGGGGGTTCTGTCTAAGGATCCTCTGATACAGGCAAGAGACAAACGGGGCACAAGCAGGACCTTTGGGCTGTCTAGATCTCCTACCCTGTGATTTGGGCAGTGGTCAGGATAGGTAAGTCAGATCAATAGCCCTTCGTGTTATTAACACTTCACCCTATCAGGGCCAGCCCAGGTTGAACCCTTCCTGCAGCTTTGAGGTCCAAGGCATGTGAGAGTTAGAGCCCAAAATAACAGCTCACTTCTGGTGCATGTAGTAACATGGGAACTGACTTGGGTCAGTGACATGGGAACCAGAAAAGGATGGTTGTGGAGGCTCCTCTGGTGGAGAGTCACCTCCACATCACCATATCTGGAGTTTGGTCAGGATTGTGTACAAAGCAGTCTATACACACAGTAGGCACACATGCCCTCACTTGCACCTAGGTNACCAATATTTTGACCATGTGATTCATTTTTCATATCCTCAAAGTCTCAGATCTTCCCTGTTGTGGTCCCCTGGGGTCCCTGTCCTGGTAACTGACTGCTGAAATGGAACGGTGGAAAGGCCCATACAGGGAATGCAGGTGTTTTAGGAGTCATGAGAAATTCTGTCTCAGGGTGTGTTCCCTGTGTGCAAACTCATCCACTCCCCAGCTGCATGTTTTAGAAGGGTGCTTCACAGTATGAATGTGACACCCAGATGTGACCTTCTTCATGGGTCTCCTTTGACTTCCCTGCGATTAGCAGGTCATGACGTATTTGGAAAGCCTGGACCTCAGCCACTACTCCCCTCTCCCATGCCACACCTAAGCCGGATATTCTGTGGTGTTGGCTGACATCCTCTTCTGAGTAACCTGCCCTTGCCTCCAGAACCAGCTCTGTCTCAGTCTAAAGAACCACTAAGTTCTTGTTCCCCATTGTAATGATGTGGGTGCCTGAGAGCATTAGTGGAAGTTGGCTTCCCTGTAACCAAAAAACTATGAACGCTTTCCAGGGTTCCTGGGGACCCAGGAGGCTCACAGTAGATCCCTAGCCTTGCTAATCTGGGCCAAGGACATTCTCAATGAATCTGCAGGCCTTCTCTTGAGCCATATGGCCCCCAACTCTCCCTTGTCACAGATGAGAAAAATATATATATGCACATATATACATACACACGTATTACATATTGTGTATTATATATTATATATAATGAAGTGGTTACCCTATAGTACTGTGTTCCTCCCTACTGGTCTTCCCAGAACTATGGCCTCTATGTCCCCTTTGCTCTTTGAACAACCTGTGGGTTTCATGATGCTGTCTACACATTTTGGAGTAGCTCTTAGCTGGGGCCAGCAGCCATGCCCAGCATACAGTGGACCAAGGACCACAGAGCCTTTGTATCTTACCTAAATTGTGAACCATGGGCTGACCTGGGAACTCCAGAAGGGTCATGGGTGCCATGTCTCTCCTTACTGGCCCTACTTGATCTCCATCTTCTGAATGACGATGAATCCCATAGCCAGATAAAGCTGCCTGATGCAGGCTCTAGGGCCTCCCTGGCCTCCGAACTCCACCTTGTTTTCATTCTAATCCAAACACGGAGCTGACATTTATGATTGTTAAATGCCACCCCCTTGCTCTGCACCTGTCAGAGTCACTTTTTTATTCCGACATCCATCATATCCTATATCCTCTCAGATATATGTCACAGCCCTGTGGGACTAAACAGCTTCTCGGTGTATGGCCCAGGTGGAGGGAACACTGCATGAGAGAACCTGGGACCGTGCTTCTTACTGATGCCCGGGGCTTTCTGCCCACCTTCCCAGGAAACCCTGTACACTGGCTGCTGAGGACTAGCCTTGTCACCCTATCTGGAGCCAGTGGCCTTGGCTATGTCCACATGAAATCGTGAACAGGTGTGGAAGCTGTCCTGCCTTCCTCATCCAGCATTTGGGACAGGGTTTGCAAAATTTGCCTTTAGGACACTGTTCCCTTATTGACCTGGCCCTAACCTGCTGGTCTGAGGGATGGCTGAGCATTTGTATGACCTGTCCCATGCTGTGTTCCCCAATCTGCTGGTCGCTGGACCTGGCTATGTCCTCTGGGCAGATTGTATATCTCTCAGAAAACAGGAAATGGCTGGAGTGGATGAACATCCATGGGTATGTGGCCTTCATTGTTCCTGCCTGTGGCCTCCAGGATCCTAGAGACCTAGGAGGTCAGAGGGCTGAATGTGGCTCTGGGAATCTCTGTGTAGATGTATCCACTATGGCCTTTGTCTTGTTGCAGCACTGGTGCCATGCCTGTATATGACATGATCTGAGAGAAGTGTTTCTTCAGGACCTATAGACACAGGAGAAGAAGGACAGGGAGGGCCTGGTTTGGATGCCTAGAGAAAGTGTAGTCATTGTCTCCCCTAGACCAGTGTCATCACTGGGGCCACCCGTTCAGTGTTGGGCTGACTTCTGAACCTTTGCAATGTGGGACAAGATCCGGATCATAGTCTGTGTGGTATGGAACCAGTGCTTGGATTCCAGCATATGGGGCATCAGATTCTGATAGACCACCATGCAGTGTCAGCTCTTGCTTTGAGGAAGTCCCAGGATTTGATTCAGCTGTCATCAGCACCCAGTAGAGACCAGAACATGTGTNTTTATCATACAACTGTGCCAAGGCCCAATCCCAGTGCTGAGCTGGCAAGCAGAGCTGACATCTGAGCAGGCATCGAAACACACCAGTGCCCACTATCCCTGCTTGCTGGTGAAGGGCACGAGTGGGCTGTGGCCCAAGGCTAGCCCTGCAGAAACCCCTTGCACCTGAAGACCAGGAACTGAAAATTCAATGCACTCAACAGTCAAGTTTGCTTATCTCTCTTGCTAAAAGGGACACATTCCTGCATGGAGCTTCCCAGAGACCCTGAACTCAGAGACCACACAGGGCAAACAGGACAAGTGAAAGAAGGCCTGTTCCAAGGATGCTTTCTTTCTTTCTTTTTTTTTTTTTTTTTTTTTTGGTTTTTTGAGACAGGGTTTCTCTGTGTAGCTTTGCGCCTTTCCTGGAACTCACTCAGTAGTCCAGGCTGGCCTCGAACTCATGAGATCTGCCTGCCTCTGCCTCCCGAGTGCTGGGATTAATGGTGTGCGCCACCACCGCCTGGCTCCAAGGATGCTTTCTTAAAGAGACAGCTGGATCCCTGAGTGGACAGGCCCTTGTCCCTGCTCCAGATGACTCGGGTCTGTAGGCTCTAACCTGGCTCTGTAAATCACAACTCCTCTGAGCCCAGATTCTCCACCTATCCACTATGTGGGGACGAGGTGGAGATCTTTCTTAGACAGCACAGACAGAGAGAAATGGTGTGATTGAGAGGTGTGATTGAGTGGATGTCCATCTATCAAACACTAGGGGAGGGCGGTGATATCACCGTGGAATTCCCATGCAGGACAGTGTGAGGTGGCTGGTGGTAACATAAGAGCAGGCACAATCTCAGAGCAGTNGGAGGTCATGTTGCCTATATGGAAGGGTGACTTAGGAACATGTTGAGTGAGGTCAGCTGGTCATGGAGGGAATTTTTTGTCACAGTTATGTGCACATGGGTGCAAATAGAGCCTGGTAAATTGTTGGGATTGGGCTTATCCTCGGGGAATGAAGGGATGTTTCCTGGTCATGTGACTCTTGCCTAATCATGTCTCTTTCTCCAGTGACAGAACACCTCAGAGTTTTGGTATTCACTGTCTCTCCCACTACTGCTCTTTGCAGACAGGTGCATGTGCATGGCCCCTTGACCATCCCACATGACCCTGTAGCTCCTGCTGATAGGGAACTGGGCCCCAGGGTGGTGCTGCTGCTGGCCCAGGCAGACTTTCCTAGTGTCCAGGAGCCACCACAGCTGTAAGATGTCATTGACTTGGTAGTATTCCCCCACCTTCAAAACCCTTGTTGGGACAAACACTAGTTGGACAGCTCTAGACAACTGTCCAGGCCTTGCCCAGGAAAGCCATGTGCACTAAGGTGACCCAGACACTATAGGCCTTGGCCAGAGTCACAGTGTGTAGGTCAAGTTGGGCAGGAATAGCAAAGTGGCTGGAGCCAGTCTGCCGATCCTATTTTAAATAGCAACGTGGGGTGGTACCCACATGGCTGCCCATCCAGACATTGCAGTGGTAAGCACAAGAAGGAACCCACTTCTTTCTTGTGTGCTGCAGAGTTTGCTATCTGCTTCCTGCCAGTTTGTCCTTCGGCTCCCATCAGGCCTGNTGCTCTGGTTCTGGGATCAGTGCTAAAGCTGATTGGTTGTTCTGGGCACTCCTCCTGCCCTGCCTATCTCCTAACTTGTCTGTGCATCGGTTTGCTTGTGCCTGCTTCTTAACAACAGCATGCAATTCAGGGTGTGATTGGGTAGATTGAGTCAAAACTTGCAGCTTGAGGAAGGCAGCTCTAGCTGGGGCATTGTGTTCTGCTTGAGAACGCATAGGCATTTGCAGGAGGGGTGGCTCAGAGTCCTCTGGGAGGNCCTAGCTGCCCCATCCTTCCTCTGAATGTGTCTAATCCATTCTCCCAACACGAACTTGGCACTCCAGCCAGGAACTGTCAGCATCCTGCATGGATATGAGCAGCTGAAGGTAGTCACCTTGGGCAGTTCCTCCCAGNCTTGCCTTGCCATTGGCATTGCTGGGCTGCTGGAGCTGAGCCACCGTGCCCATACCTCCTGCTAGTGTGTGATACCTGCTCTAACCAGGCTCTGGCTTAGGCTGGGGAATCCAAGCAGCAAAGCTGATACAGCGCAGGAGCCCGCTTCCTGGAGAAAAGGTGTTTGGGTGACAGTAGCNAAAGGATCCTTGTGGTTAGGAAGGACACCCTGAGTTGAAGGAACTACTGCTGAGAAGCTCTGAGAACTACCTTCCAATCTGGTTGCAAATCAGATGACCACTCTTGTGTGCGCCTGTCCCACTTTCTTTCCAGTGTCTGTCCGTGTGACCCTGTGTTATTTCCTGCTGACATCTGTATGGCATTCATCCAGGTCCGTGAGATTCTCACATCCAGCATCTCTGTGATGTGCCCTGTAGCCAGAAGGAGCTCCAGAGGGTGGGATACCATGTGCGGTGAGGTCTCCTGGTGCCCACAGAGGGCAGCAAGTAGTAGGTGCTTACTGTGTGCTGACTGCATGGAAGATCCTGATGATGAGTGAGTGACATCCCAGGGTTTCTGTGAATGGATCCTAATGAGGCTGTGAAGCTGCACGATAGAGGCGCCTTGGGCTCACCATGCAGGGACAAATGTGGCAGCACCAGCCAGGCTGAGGGATGCCCTCTGTCCTCGTACAAGGTAGCCAGTTTTTCATTTTTATGGTCCACTGTGAGCACCACGCTATCTTTATTGGACAGCATTGCTCTTCAGCACTTACTTGTATTGGCCATGCAGTGACAGTTTAGACTACAGGGGTTTATTTCCTACTGGGATTCCCTCTCCTGAGGTGAGGTTGTGGCTTTGGAGAAACNTGTCCCTTCTTCTAGGGTTAGTCCAGGACCATGTGTGCTTGTTCTGAGGTACCTGCGTGTCCACACAGAACAATGCCTAGAACATGTGCAGCTGAGTATGCCCATGTGTAACTGTGTACGTGGGAACTTACATGCAGCCTGTGTGAACCTGAATGCAGCTGAGCACACCTTGTGTATCTGTGTATTTACACGGGAACATACATAAANCGTGTATCTAGCTGAGTGGCCCCTATATACACACATGCTTACATTGGCATATCAGTATAGCCTATGTGCTCCTGAATGCAGATGAGTGCACCCATGTGAAACTACATGTCTCCATGGNCACACCTGTTAGCCTGTGTGCACATGAGTATAGTTGAATGTACTCATTTGAGTTTGTGTGTGCACATGGACACATCCATATAACCTATGTGCACCTAGGTTAGCTGTAGGTGTGCATGTGGGAATTTGTGTTTACCTGTGTATATGTGAGTATCCACACAGCACGTGGCATCCCTGCAAGTCTGTGCCAATATGGAATGCATGTTCTCACTTGAGTATCTCCTGTGTATACCTGTATAGTCTTCCCCATATCTGCCAGCCAGGCGTGTGGCTTGTAACATCTGTGCTGTGTGTCTGTGTGTCCTCTTACATATGTCCATGTGTGTTAGTATATGCAGGCTTTCAGGAATATATAACTTGGTCCCTGACCATCCTGGCTTCGGTGCCCAGGTGGGATAGTCTTTCTTCCTTGCAATATGGTAACCCCACTGTTGGTTACCCCATTTTGTGGCTCCAAGATAGCACATCCTGCGGGTAGTGTGCTGATATATTAGGATGCAGGATGCAGGGCTTAGCTTGATTTGGGGCCCCTGTGCTCTGGGAAGGTCATTTTTCTGTGAAATCCAAGTGTGTGAAGGAGGAGTGGGAGGGAGCACCTTACTCTGTAATTCTGAGATTTCATTTCCGTGTGTGGCGGAGATGGCCACATTTAATTTCCTGTCCATTGGGATAGGCTGACTGGAATCCCTGGCAGAGCATACAGAAGATGGGTTGCTGGCTGTCACAGAGAGCTCTCTCCACATCTCTTTGGCTGAACCAGCTGTGGTGGACTCTTCTCTAGAGGGGTGCTGGGTGGACTTCAGGGTGTGGGTCTCCAGGCTGTGGCCACTCAACTTGTGGTTGTTCTTTCCTTTGCAGGTCAGCTGGCCGCTGGAACCTGTGAGATTGTGACCCTAGACCGGGACAGCAGCCAGCCACGGAGGACGATCGCCCGGCAGACGGCACGCTGTGCATGCAGAAAGGGGCAGATTGCAGGCACCACTCGAGCCCGGCCTGCTTGTGTGGACGGTAAGAGCTCCCAGCCTTCTGGTGACACTTCAGGGTACTGAGCCCAGTCTTGGAAGACTTCTGTGCCAGCAGCGTCGCTCTGAAGGAGATTTCTTCAGAATGCTCTGAGGCTAAGACCTCGAGGTGTATCCCTAGGGTCGGACCTCTGGGCAATCTTTCATTAGCCTGGCATATCTGGTGTGGTTGTATCCATGGGCAGCATGCCCTGTGCACATGGGGGTGGCCACTGAATCATGTATGATTCCAGGTATCAAAAACCTGAAGTCTCCAACCAGATACAGTTCCTGTTCTCAACCCACAAAGATGTTCATTATAACAAGCTGGGCCGCATCNGTGCGATAATTGTTCCTCAAAGCCAGGAAGGCTCTTGAGAAAGGGATCAGCAGAACCTGGGGCATGGTCAGAACAGGGCTGACAACATCCTGAGCTAGATTCCCAGATGGTACCCGCTGTGGATCTCCGATCTGTCTGGGTTCCTGGCCAGGCTCTATTTTACCAAAGACGTTAGGCAAGAGGTTCAGACCTTGGATTCCTGTGTAGTTTGGGGCTCAGAGTTACTCTGCTCTGACTGGGATCCTGCTGTTCCCTGGAGACCCAAGGGTATAGTAAGGAAGCATCCTAGGCTTACTGAACCCTGACCTCCCTCAGCATCTTCCGTACCCAGCTATGGGTACCCCACACTTCTTCGGCCAACTTGGAAGGGCTTGAAGACTGTCTATAGCACTCAGGAAAGTGCGGAATGAGGCTGAGCATGCTGACCGAGGCAGATGGTGCTGGAGCAATCATAAGCTCCTGGTTCATAGCTAACCCTATACACAGCTAGGGAGGGGGTCTAAGGATTGCGTTCTGTGCAGCCCAGTTTCCAAGGGGCCAGCATCTTGATCCCTGTTAGCAGAGAGGAAGCAGCCTCTTGGTAACATAGATTGATTTTCTGGGACCAGTTTGGGGTGGTGTGGAGCTTACAGCCACAAGCATTTTCTCTTCTCTCCCTCACTCCATCAGCCTGGGGAGACGGGGCCTGGACTGATGCTAATTGAATCTGGATCTGCCCATCTGAAACCAAATCCCTGTCCCTCCCCCAGCAGCCCTCCTGGTGCCTTAGGAGCCAAGTCCCAGAGACTCAAATTAAAACCTCACCATTTTCAAGGGAGGCCAAACAAATTAGTTTGCTTGAGTTTTCTGCGCAGTGGGCATTTTTTGGCTGCCCTCTAATTTAATTTTTGCTTTTCTGTTTTCTTGNGCTGTGTGCATAATAAGTTTCCTTGTATGCCGTTATGTCTGCTGAAGCCAGTTTGGGCCATGGTGGCCCAGCTGGCATTGAGCACCAGTGATGTTTAGCCTGGAGTGGTCTATGCCAACCCTGAGTTTGGGAGCAAAAGTGGTAACTCATGGCTTCTGCTGAGTGGTCACATGTTCTCTTGCTGGCTGACTTTGTAACTATTGCTAAATTTGCTCATGTACTCATTCATTCATTCATTCATACAAATGAGGTACATCAGGTATAGGCAGGTATAAGGGAGATCAAGTCTCAAAGTACCTGGTCCAT
>LZPO01066925.1:29441-48471 GCA_001675575.1 Neotoma lepida
GGTCAGCCTGTCTGCCAGGCCTTGGTTTCCATGCATATAACATGAAGCAGGTTTAAGATGTTTTTAAATACATCTGTACTGCGCATGTACCAGTGGTTTCCAGGCCTTTATTCCCTAGACATTATGGAATAACAACTGGTTACGTGGTGTTTATTTTGTGTTCGGTATTATAAGTAATCCGCAGGTGATTGAAAGCTTAGTGGTGGATCTGCATAGATCTTTCTGCCAATATTACACCTTTTAATGTAAAGAATTTGATCATCTAGGGAGTTAGANGTATTTGAGAGTACTGAGGGACAACTGTGTCTTCTTTGAATGGTGTGCAGATCAGCAGTGATGAATGTGTTGAGGTGTCCCCAAGTACAGCATCTCCTGTGAACTGGTTTCCCTTTTGTGTGATACAGTTCCTGGGAGTCATGAACAAACATCTATTCACCTCAGCTATGGAACTGACAAGAGACCTGAGTAAGGGTACCACTGAAGTCCAGCTTAATGAACTGGAGTTGGGTCACATGCAGTAGTAGCGGTGAGGGGTTACTTACAGGAGCAGAAATTCAAGACAGCTGCATCCCCAAAGCTCACCCCAACATAAATAATGGCTCACAAAAACTGGAAAAATATAGCTCACTGTGCAGCGCTCAGTCAGCTAGACAGGTTGTGGAGGTTTTCTTCCAGGTAACTTCGATTATCTGGGGGGGTCTTTTAGCTTGAAGAGTGAGGGGCATCATGAATCTGATCTGTTTTAGGGACTTCCTAATGCTTTGGAGTTGTTTACTTCCTGAGTTTGAGGTGCTTTCCTACCAAATGGATGTTTNACCTCCCTTTAGATCATCCACGATGGAAGGAAACTGTTACGTAAGAACCGTATTCCCACATCTTGAGATGATCTGTGTGGAGCAGCGTCTACATACACCATTACACAGACTCACAAACACACCTGGGTCAATAATGTTTAAAAGAGACTGTGGTACCACATGAAATTGCAGATTCAAAATAAGTGATTATGTAAAAATATGGCTGAGACATAGGATAGGCATGTGTGCTCATGTACTGTGATTTTGAACTCTGACCTCTGACAGCCTCTGCTGTCCCATGTCTGCTTTCCTGGATGCTGGGCTGCTCCACGGCTGGACTCAAGCAGCCCTTCTGCTTCTGGTGTCACCATGTGTCATCTGTGAGAGCCATTCACACCCCGTGTAGCAGTGTTTCTCGGAGTCTTTTCCAAGGCTCGATTTTGTTCTGTGACCACACTGCTGTGTTTGTCTACTCTATGGAAGACGGGCGTGTAGGTTGTTCTGAATTCTAAATCATGAGGAACCAAACTGCTAGGAACACACACCTGCATCTTTTGGTAGCCGTGTGTGCTCATTTTTCTCTAGGAATACCTACAAATGGTGGAGCCGTGAGTCAGTGGTTATCAATACTGCCAAGTGTTTCTCGAAGAAGGTGTACTATTTAACATGCCACCTGCAGCCATGGACTGCCATTTGCTCCAAGTTCTTGCCAACACTTGCTGCCATCCTCAGTCTTTAATTTTAGCCACTCTCTCGGAAGCACATGAGATAGATATCCTGGTGGTGATGACTTGGCTTTCTCTGTTGAGTGCTAACACTGAAAATGGTCTGGTGCCCTCTTGAGGAGTTAAAAGGCCACCTCCACATACTGTCTACCTGCCCTCTAACATTGCTGGCTCCTGGTCCTTTNTTAGATTTATTGCAGGAGGCCCTCTGCCTTCTGCATTGGAGTCCACTACCTGTGCCCTAACTTGATGGGAGGCTAGCCTTGCCCTTTGACNAATAGGACAATTTGATAAAGAGAAATCTTCTATGTCTGATTAACCAACATCTGGCTTTACAGGCCATGTGCTTGTCCTGTGTAGTAAACACCACTTAACCCTGTGTGGAGAAGGACGGCCTCATTTGCTCTACAGATCCTGTGCCTGGGTCCTGCACTCAGGCCCCGTTTATCTCTGATCCCTGTCCTCTGTGGTATGAGACAGAGCTCAAGTTTCACTTTTTCTCTGCCACTGGAAACCTGACAGATCCGGTGTCACTTGTTGGAAAGTTCTAGCAATTTTCTTTGAGANGATGATTTTGTGTAACATTCCAAAACACTTTTTTTGAGGTGGAATGGAGGAGATGGGCCTTTTCTCTGATTATATTATGTCTAATTAGCTAATCATCTTGTACCTGTCTCTTATACACATCTAGATGTGTATAAGAGACAGCTAATCAGCTGCAAGTGGAGGCTGCCATCACTCACAGATTACGCTGTGTATCTGTGTTCCTCCCTCCCCTGAAAAGCTAACAGTCCTTTCTGTTTCCTTTTTCCCTTTCCACCTCTGTAAACATCCGGGGTGGGGTTGGCGATGTGTGTGTGGGAGGGCAGGTGCTTCCCCTCCCCATCACCCTCCTATCCCCAGCTCATGATAACACCGGGTACTTTTANCCGTGAGCAGGACATTGGTATGTGGGCTGCCTTGAGAAGCCCTTGGCCTTTGCTCTTGTGTTCATGGGAGCCGAAGCGGGGACCGGTGTACCCCTCAGTGTGATAGAGGTCACAGTGTGCCTGTCTGGAAAGGAGCTTGGCCCTCTGGGGAGCTTCACTCTTTCTCTCCTAGAAACTGCAACTATTAAGTGAGCCCCTGGACCCCAGCCTGCCTGCCAGGGGAAGATGCTGAACCTTAGCTGAGAGACAAGCTATGGGTCACCTGGCTTGTCCCATTGTGTCCGGGTGACACCAGCGTATTTTGTTTTGATAATAGACTTTACATTAGGGGAGTNTGGGNTTTATAGGAAAAGAGAATAGAAAGCAGGAGAGATTTCCCTGCCCAACCCNTGTTCCCATGCACCAGTGAGATCAGTTAGTTGGAGCTTGTCATTATACTAGCCAGAAGCATGGTTTGCATATTTCCCCTTAGTGTAGTGTGATNGACTCTGGGCTTTATCAGATAAACAGTGTCCATAGGTCACCATTGCAGTATCACAAAGCATAGCTCCTCAGCCCTAAAACTGCCATNCCTGAGGATAGCAGTAGGATGGGCTACCATGGTGAGAAACAACTGAACTGAGGCTGCATATTCTCTGCCAACACTGTATGGGAGGTACTCCATAGGTCCTCCTAAGATGAAGGCTTTGACTGACCTGCCCTGGCCTGGCCCACCACCACATGGCTAACGGCTGGGATCTTAACGAGANAGAGTAGGACAAGCTTAGGAGTCATCTACCCAGCAGTCAGCCAAATGTTCTCACCGTGTAAACTGTTTCCTGGAAACTGGATCCTATGTGGTGAAGTTGAGCAGGTTACCAGGGAAGCTGTTGTAGGGTGTCCCTGCAGTGCTGGGGTGAGGCAGCTGCTGGCCCTTGTGCTGCTGCCTGCCCAGTGTTGGCAAGGGTACCTGGTGTCACACAGGATACCTGCTAGGAGCCAGTCTCATACTTGCACAACTTGGTCACTGCCATCTAATGGCATGATTATCCACCTGTCTTGTCCAGCACCCTGTGAGTCGGTGTATGATGCAGTGGAAGGGGCCACGGCCAGCACTGGGAGACAGGCTGGGAAGAAGGGAGGAAAGATTGGAAAACTTCTAATAGAATTACATTTCCTGAAATAGTGTAACTGTGAGCTTGATGTATTTGCAGCCTTATGGGTTCTGACACGGGAATTGCATATTGGGTGTTAGGAGTCTTCCANGTCAGTGCTCCCCCGCTTCTGCGCCTGCTCTCTCCCGTTGATGTTTATTTGTCTTGTGGGCTCTGCTTGAATATTGATGCTCCCTGGTGCTCCGCACTGCATTATAACTGCTGCCCGCTTAATTCAATTTCTCCTCCATTCTGACTCCTGACAAGAGCCAATGGCTTCCGACTGCCAAGGCTGCAGAGTTTTTCGCCTGTACACCCTGGGGTCTTTAGCAGAACCAGTCTTGGGCTGGGCACCTGCTGCTGATCCACTTTGCCTCAGCAGCAGAGGAATGGGGAAGAAAGAGAAAGAGTGAGTCACCCCATAGGCTAGCCCTGATCTGAACATCTGTGCTTCCCCTATCCAAAGACTGAAATCCTACTCCTTCCCCACATGATGGGATTGGAAAGTAGGGTCTTTGACCCAGCAATTATGTCATAAGTTCTACCCCTTTTGAAAGAGAAACCTCAGAGAGTACTTTTACCCGTGAACCAAGAGACAGGTCCTTACCAGATGGCAAGTCTACCGATGCCTTAACTTTGGCCTCCAGACTCTGGAATCATGGAAAAGAGCTGTGCTGTTCACAGGGTGCCCGGTCTACGATGATGTGTCCTGGCAGACGAATAGACTAAGCCATTGCCTCATCTTCAGACTCTTAGGAAGGAGGACGCAGCTGTGGGCTAGATCAGCATGTGGAGTTCCATCTGTAGGGAAACATGCAAATCCACTCAGGAGTACAGATGTCCCCTACTCCCTAGCATTCCTTCTTTTGAAGCCTACATAGCTGTGGCTTTCAAAATGGAGAACATCACTTTTGTGACTGTCTGTCAGTGTTCACATCCTGCATCCCTGGTAGGAGCAGAGCCCCACTGTCCTCATAACCTGGTGTCCCCAGCCNATGTGCCTNGGTCATTGGAGTGGAATTTAGTTCTCAGTGAAACAACACCCTGCCTTTGGGATTTCACAGTTAAATGTACGTGCTCTTTAGAGTCACTAAATANTCCCTATTCTGTTCTTCCCACGAGGGTTTCAATTTCCCTAAACAGGATGTCTTATATGGCTCAGAAATAGGTCTCATGGTGCCTTTGACATGGAGACACTATGACAAGCAGCATATCTGCTGGATGCTCCCTCCTCCCTGCCCCACGTCTCCTGCTTTATATGCTCAGAGAGCCTGCTGGTCACCTTGAAGGCTGTTGCAAAGCTGAGCTTTTGCTAAGCTGAGCTGTTGATCTGTCACCTTACAACCTGAAGACCAGGCAGCCTCTGGTTAGTTGAAACCAGGAAATAAACACTTTGACAACAGGCCCCTCCACTGTGTCCCCAGGCCAGGCCACCTTCGTTCTCAGCTTACAAGCAGCTTGCCCAGTCTGGCCATCCAGACCTCCAGCAGCTCATCCTATAATATTGGGAGGGGGTGAGTCATGGTGAGAGGCAGGAGGTGTGAACCCTGGAACGGATCATTCTTCTAGAGCCTCTTAGGGTGGCTGAATCTCACCCACATGACTGCTCTGGACTGCTAACGTGNTCTGCCCTAGCTCTGCCCACCCATAATCCTGTAATTGGCCACTAATCACTGTGTGCATTTGNGGGTCTGCCATCCTTAATAGTGGCTTTTATGGAAAATAAGTGCAGTGTTGGTTACGGCTCCTTTATCGAGGGCAGTTTTCCTCTGAAGAGGTTATTATGATTTGGTTTACAGAGAGGATNTGGAATGTTCTTTCCACCAAGGTTCTTGCTGGAGGGACACTTCAAATACAGACCCCTTAAAAAGCTGTGGCAGGCAGGTTTGGGGGTACTTGAGCTGTGCACCCACATCAGTCTGTGCTTGTCAGAGCCTGAAGCCTGTGTGCTGCGAGCTCAGGCTCATGGGAAGATCTGGACTGAACCATCCCCATGCTGCAGCAGTCCCAAGATGGGGCCCCGAAGCTCAGGGATAGGAGGGGGTATGTGGATGGGGTTCGGGAGGGCAACCAGTATAGCCCAGTTAGAGTGGAGGCCCAGATGAGGTGCTTGGCACATTGGGAGGCTGTAGGAGCTGTTGGTACTGACCTGACGATTCTGCTGTTTCATCAGTTAATGCAAAAACTCTGGGTCCAGGCATTTTGTCATAGCCCTGACGGCCGTGAAGCGCCTCCCAAGTTGTATGAGGGTGATTTTCCATGATGGAAACCATTATGAACCATGGCTTCTCCGTAGCCGGCTTTATGGGCCCCTGGCGACTCTACTCAGGATAATAAATAAGGCCAGGAAACGCCATTTCCAAAGGCCAGGACAGGCGGTGCTAACTTATCTGTTGGAATGAAAATCTTAAGCCTTGTTAAGTCAAACTGTCATTGCTCATTACCCATAAATTAAGAGGCCGGGGGGACCATTGCACACAGGTATTTATCAGAAAATACTCGTGAATCGTCTGTATCCCAGAGACACGTAAGCCTGGAGGAGAAGAACGTGCTTATTAAATCACACCTTTGAGTCCAGTTGCACAGAAGATAGGAAAACTGGCCCCCGCTGCTGCCAGGCTTCCTAGCCCCAGAAGAAACAGCCTATGACAAGTAGGTCCTGAGTCCCGGAGCCCTCCAGGATCAGGTGGAGCCTGGGCTTCTGTCCTCTGTTTCCAACTCCTAGTGCCAATGTCTGCCTGCAGGGTGTGGCTGCCTGGGTTTGGGCCTGGAGTGTCCTTCACTATAGTTTATGGGGTCTACCCTACTGTCTTTACCCATAGCAGAGATGCCTCATGAACACCAGTTTTATAAGGATGCTGTTTGGCAGAGGAATCTCCCAGATGCCAATAAACCTTCATCTAACTCATTCACCAGCAGACAGGCTGCTCTTGGTGATGACCTTNGCCTCTGAGGCCTGTGGAGACTCAGGCACCTCCCATTCTACAGGACAGGACATTGGTTGCCTCCTATTTCCCCATACCATCTTGGTGCTGGTCCCTCCCAGAAGTGAGAACATCATCAGCTCAGCTGCCTGACCCTAGGCCCAGGTCTACAAGGGAGAAAAGAGGGTACCTTTCTCCATGACCAAAGCTGTATCTGATGAGGGGCTGTGGGACAGACCACTTGGGTTCTGAACCCAAATCTTATACTTGGAGATGCATGCCTTTGAAGTAATCCCTACACCTTCTAGGGGCTGACTTTTCTCTCTGGTCAGGTTGGGAGGNCACCAAAACCAAGGTCAAGAGGTAGCATCAGTGAAGCAACTTTAGTGAACAGCTANCACTGTCCCTTGATGCTTCCCGAGATCAGCCAAAGTGGAGAGACTTCACCCCCTTTGAGTCGTGACTAAAACTTGTTACTTTCTCAGTTTGGGTTCCTAGATATTCATCCTATCTGGGGAAGACAGCTTATGAGAAGTTGCCCTGCTTCACACCCATCTGCTCCTGGCTTTACCCTGCAATAGTGTCAACTTTAATTATCTTAACAATGAGCGTCCAATGTTAAATATTGAGGGAATAATAGGGTATAGAGAAGAAAAATGGAAATATTTTTTATCACCTGAAAGAGACTGCTATTGNCTGTTTAAGCATTATGAACATCCCTTGATTAATTTATCATGGAAAAAAGAAGAGTGTAAGGTTGAAGAACCTTCCTGATCTGCAGAGTATGGTATTTTAGCTGGGTATAGAATGGCTGCCCTACTGATTTTCTTGCAGAGCTGGGAAGATGGTGCCTTCCTCTCACAGCTACTCCATGGCCACTCATCCTGGTATGTTATGATATCCCAGGTATCCCCATATGCCCCAGAACCTGTGCACCAGTCATTGGAATGTTCCCATTCNGTAACATCACTGGGTTGCCTCTTTGGGACAGAAGTTATAATTGGACTAATGGATTTTCACCTGATATCTCTTGATATTTTTTTCTTTCCCCTGTAGTTGCCATTCTTGAAAGTCCCACAGGGAAGTTGTCAGTTGGCACAGGGGCACATGTGAGTGATTAACTGCTATGTGGACCAGAGTATTCAGAGCCCTTGCTGTTCTGAACCATGGTTGCCAAGTCCTGATATGTCTGCAAGGGGTCATCACTTTGTCATTCCACCCCTCAATTAGGTCCTGCATACTGAGACTCATCCTCTATGGAAATTCCAGTGAGAATCACAGGGTTCTTCCCTTTTCCTTCATTCCTAGCCCCTCAGTTTCCTTGCTAATACAATGCTTCCTACCCTCTGACCTCCATGCATTTCTAGGGCCCTCTTTGAAAGGCTCAGATCTTGCTGGAGTCAGTTTGCCTACCCTGGTGCTCAGTCCCTGACTGTCTGTTTTATTTCNGGATGAGAGAAATTCAGGAAGATGCCAAGCCAGGTTGCTCAGGATCCACTGGCCCTGNAGTGGGGAGAACAGCACAGTGATGGGTGGGACAGCCAATGCCCATTACTACTGGGTTGAGAAGGCTTTATGTTCTGGAGGTGAACGTCTGTCCTGTGTTTGTAGTGTGTGGGTGAGTGTGAGTATATGTGTGTGTGATTCGTGAGTGTAATATATGAAGTGTATGTGCACAAGTGTGTGCATGTAAATGTGTGTGAGAGTGTGCACATGTGTATATGTGTGCATGCTGTGTGTGTGTGAGTGTATGTGTGCATGAACATCTGATAATTCCTTTCAGGGAATGTTGGGCATTAGCTGCCCCTTTACAATCCCCAGGCTATTTGAAGGCTCCATCNTGTTCCCCGTCCCTTTGTTGCTGTCATTGTTATAGCTTGAGCCTCTGATAGGGCCATGCTGCCCGTATATCCTGAGGGTGGCTCCCTGCCTCCCTACTGAGGTGGTGGAAAGCTTCTCTAGCCTTCAGCCAGCTGCCCACATGGATCTGGACTCAGGTTTTTACTTCTCTTACTCCTTGATCTTCATCCCAGCTGAGTGAGGTCATCTGGGACAGAATTACAAGGACACCATCCATTACACAGACAGGTGTGGTCTGCTCCCTTACCGAAGTAGCCTGTGGGGCACCCAGGACAGGAAGAGGGCAGGACATCTCCCCCACAGCACTTCTCAGCATGCTTGCTAGGCACTCAGGTGGCATAGTTCTAAACCAACTCNTTCCTCCTTGGGATTCTTGCTGCTCCCGCAGGCCAGCATCAGCTTTCTCTGTGGCGTTGCAGAGTTTGCAAAGTGCGCTTCTGTCTGGGTATTGACTCTGAGCTAATCCATATCAGCATGAATAGATGCTCCATTTTGACCTTAATTACTGTCCTACAGGAGTGGCAGCACACACTGCCAAGGGAGGTGGCGAGAGAGAACCACAGAAGCATAGGGGAATGCATAGCTTTAGAAGGATGGGCCTCTGTGCATCTGACCCCAGTATGCTAGGGCTCCCTTGACTGGCTCATGCTCCCCCAAGTTTGTCTGAAGAGATCAAGAGAAAGACTTAAGTCTTAGATTTCAAAACTCGGTTTCTCATCTGGGGTTTAGTAGTAAGTGGTGCTGGGTGGGAAACAGAGTCAGGACTTAGCTGTTCAAGTTACCTCCTAGCTGCTGAACACCAGAACTGGACTGTATGACTCCCCATAACTTCCTTACTTTGTGTCAGCTCTGTTTGCCTCTTGTCTTTGACACACCACAGTTCCCAGGCCAATGAANCTGTGGATAGAGCCAGGCACCTGGTCCTTGACAAATCCTCACTGTTGGTAGCAGTGCTATGGGAAGGGACTCCTCATCTGCCCAACAAATCTGCATGGGCTGTGGTCTGGCTTGGTCAGCTGCACATGTTCATGTATGGGTGGGCCAGCCTGGTGACCAATACTTCANTAGGACGCTTCCCACCATCCCATGCCATGGCAGCAGCGAGGATCTGAGATGAAAGCTGCACAGCCACCTGGGGAGACACTCTGGTTAAGTGTTCTGATGCCCCCGTGTCCTGGCAACAAGCTGTCTGCTGTCTGATACAGTTGGCAGGTGGGTCCATCTGCCTCCTCCTTCCTTCAGGAATGTCAATGGATCAGAGCAATCTAAGGGCCTGTTTGCAGGTGGGGGNAGTGGGCAAGACTNTTCACTCTCTAGAAAGCTAGGGAGTAGAGATATGCCTTTCGTATTTCTGGTGGGAATTTCTGTCATTCTATGATCCTGNTATGCCTCCCTTATCCCAGTAAGATGTAGAGATGAGGATGTTGGAGTTGGCGGCGGTAGGGNGCAGGNCGGGCAATGGCTGAGTAGGACAAAGGAGCATGGAGTTATAATAGGAAACAAATGTTCTAGTAAATATTGGATTCCTCTGTGCAGAGGACCCAGGCAGGAGTGTAGGGGGTGGGGATTTAAGTCACTAAGGGCACAGGCCCAGCCCTACCTCATAGAATAGATCTCTCANTGCTGGTCACGGTGTCCATACGTTACTGGTCATATTGGGAGGANGCAAGGCACCAGGAGTNTGCTGGGCCTGTGGTCTTGGGAAGCCTCAGAATTGAATGAATCTTGAGATGTTGGTGGGAGGCTGCAGGGCGTGGTCAAGCTGAGCAGGGTTAAGACTCTGGTCTGTGCCTAGCAGGGCCTCCTACCCCAGGAAGGAAGCACAGTGCTCATCTGATGATATTGGGGGTAGGTGTCTCTCTGGGCACGTAGTCACACAGCAGAAGCAAGAAGAAAAATAAAGCATGCAACACCAGACACACTCTTGCAAGTTGCAACGACTTTGGGGTACAAATCTAGACAGATGAACACAGGGCTCTCCTCTGCCATGGTTCTGGAACACATAAGGGACAGGCTACCCTCTGAAGAAAGCTTTCTGGCTTCTGCATTGTCCATACCATTTGGAGGACCTCTGGCTCCAGCATTCCCTACTGTTTTACAATCTAGTGGCAACCAACTGGCCTATGTGCTGTGACCTAGACCCATCCAGCTTTTTGTTCCTCTCTCACAGCCTTGGGCAGGCCTCCTGAGTCTCTAGGAGTCAGAAAGGCCTTCTGAGGCTGCCTGTAGTCTCTCCTGTAGCAGTGTCTCCTGTAGTGTCTGCTGCAGCCNTGGTGGATATGGATAGTAGTGACAACCCAGCTACCCCATGGAGGCCAGACATGGTGTCTCAACTGAACTTCACCTGTTTTAACATAAGGTCCCAGACTCTTCTGGAGTCTTGCCCCTGGTAGAGGCAACACTATAAATAATGGATTCATAGCTGTGCTGATACTGGTAGGAGACTGCTTGTCCCGCTGCCCAGGTCATATTGCATTCTTAACAACAAAGACCATAAAGTGACTGGAAGGGGAGAGAAGGCCACAGACCAAAATGTGCTAGGGAGGGTATCCTGCAGGACCCACCAGAAAAGGAAACTAGGAATCAGCTACAGAGCACNGGGCAGAATAGGAGCTGAGGAGACCAGGGTCTGCACATCCCAGGGCCACCCTGCAGGCATCTTTTAGAGAGTTGGTCTGCAGAGAGTCTTGTGCATACCAGACTGCCATGGCATATGAGGAAGAAATTCTCATTTGGGGAAGCCAGTGCAGTGGGGGGAAAGGCACTTCCCCTGGTCTCCTGTTGCAGCAGCTATCAAAATGCCATGCCAAGGAATCCTGGGAGGCTGGCACTGTGGTGTGCTCATGGGACCACGAAGTTCTGCTCCAAACTGCGGTCTAACTCTTGTGGAAGAGTGGATGGGGACAAGTGTGTGGAAACATGAAACAAGAGCTCCAGGCCCAAACCAGACTCCATCTTCCAGAATGACTAACTGCTCAGAGTGACAGGAAGCTACCTCAGCTGCTGGGCCCAGCTATCGGGAAACTATATCCAAATACAATCTCCTCTCTCCAGTTTAGAGGTGCTCAAGAGAAAATGGGAAGCAATCGAGGAGGGGTTAAGTAGCACATGGTAGCAGAGGCCCCTCATGTGAGTGACCAAAAGCCAGCAGTGAGAGGTTCCTAGTGGAGACAGCTCGCCCTCAATGTAAGGCTATATTCAAGTGTAGCACTCTTAGCTTAGAACGGCCTAGCCTTTCTGTAAACAGGATAGATCCTTGTCTNTTAGGCAAACATAGCTTCTCCCTAATGATTTGGCCAAATAGCAGCACCCTGTCCTGGGGTCAGGAGTCTAGGGAGAGTGTCATTATGGGTTCTACACAGTTCAATCCATTTTTCTTATTACCACGGTCTCTTCCCAGCCATTCACAAGCCTGCACTGTTGTTTCTGGCTGAGAGAAAAGGCATCTGTGGTAGGTGGTACTCGATATAAAGCATTTGGGGTTGGAGGTAGGTTGAGACAGGAAAGATGGCTCAGTGGTAGAGCGCTGGCTCTCCTTCAGAGGACCCAGATTTGGTTCCTAGAACCTACATCAAGCAGCTCACAACCATCTGTAGCTCTAGTTCCAAGGAATCTAACATCCGACCCTCTTCTAGCCTCTGATGGTACCTGCATGCATGTGTTGTGCAGATACACACTCNGGCACATGAACATCTATATGTAGAAGATAAATCTTTAAAGACAAGAACAGCAATGCTGGGNAACAGGAAGTATACTTGGACAGAAGTCCTCTGTCGATGTGGTCAAGTTAAATGAAGNCATATGAGAGAAAGGGTGGACCCTCTTCCGTTATAGCCACTATGGCGGTAAAAGGAGTCTGGACACAGATGCCCAGGAATGAAGTCTGTGGGTACCACATCTACTAATCAAGAGCNTGGGGACTGTGCACAACGCCCAGGACCTCAGGAGACAGGGCGGCCCTCNGCCTCTCCTAGAGCCTTCTGGAGGAGCACAGCTGAGACATACCTAGATTTACATGCCTGGCCTCCAGAGCCACGCATCACACTTCTGTTTGAGCCTCCATTGCAGTACCCATTACAGCCACACCAGGACTCTTGAAGATCTAGACTCAACCATGTCCTGAGGACCTGGCTCCTACCACATGGCAGGCAACCTAGACCAAGTCCACGTCTCCCTCTGCCTCTCCTGACTTCCATGGCAATCTGAGCTTCAGTTCCTCTATGCTATGATTGGGCCTCCTTGCTAGATGAGGCCCCAGTCCCTGCCTTGCATTTTTGTCCCTGCGTGTGGCCCAGCAGTACATTTAATGTTTGGGACCTTTAACCACACACGCACTGGCTTGTCAGGGTTCTTGAAGCCAGCAGAGTAGCGTCAATACTCCCATCCTTGGTGTTTACTGACCTCTGAGCCCAGCTGTGTCCCCTCAGGCAGTAGTTAAAGCTGATGAAGTGTTGGGGTCACCTTGGTATGGTAAGTCCTCTGACTATCCTTGTAGGTGCTCTACCAGAGAGCTGCCCAGGAGTAGTGATCAGGTAAGGAGGAGGAGGAGGGCAGTACTGTAAAACACCTCCTCTTTGTCTCAGTGACTACTGGTGTATGTCCATCCCTGACTTCCCTGTACCTTCCATTCCACTCACAGCTCTTTGCTACTGATATGATGGAGGGCAAAGGCCCTCTCATCCCTCAAGCTTTGATATTCTGATCCCACAAGTTGGTGAGAGCAGAGAGCCACATACAAGATGTCTGTACTCAACATGTACTTTCCTGGTGTGGAAGCTCACAGTCATTGGCAGCATCCTGACCTGAGTTGGGAGCTGGGGGCGGTTCTGCTATAGGCACAACCTGTGGCTTGTGCTACTGTGGCTGTTTTCTAAACCTGGTTTGGTCACATTTGACCACTTCAAGTTTTGTTTTGTTTTTGTTTTTGTTTTTGTTTTTGTTTTTTTTTACCTTGGGTTTGAGGAAGAGCACTGAGTCTGAAAGTCCCACTTCCCAACTCACCCCCCAGCAAATGTAGCCATCCCAGAGGTGCAAGATGTCTTCTATGAGGTCATGCTTCTGCATCTTTGCCTAATGGTAAGGGTTTTTTTGTTTTTGTAGGAGCAGCCCCTACACAATTCACTCATTCAGCAGTGGTCACAGTCCATGGTCACAGGCCCCTCTAGGCTTGGGAAGGCACAACGCTTCTTGAGTGAACACATTCTGNGCTGAAGTCACTAGAGGCTGAGATGGGTTATAGATAGATGTGAGTGCTGGATGCCAGGACATCTGGTCAGCTCTCACACAGGAGGCAAAGGTGACGGCTGATGGCTTCTACATGGGTTAAGGAGAGGACTACTGACAGAAGGCACATGCCACCAGCCCTGCCAGCTAGCACAGTAACCCTGCANTCTAGCAGTATTCTTCATGCTCCATTGCCATCTATAGATGCTGTTCAAAACCTTGTTGCCATAGGAGGACACAGGGCTCAGTTTGCCAAAGGGACTTTACACAAGAGGAGACCCATAGATGGATGACTAAGCCTCTGGCTCACACCCTGCCTCTCTCTGTCCCCTGTTAACAGTGTCCATTCCAGGACCCTGGGTGGCTTCCTGTCCAGGNCATCCTCAGGTCATACATCTCAAAATTCCTTTGGAGCAATCTTGACCTCCCAACCTGCTCTTGTCATACCTCAAAGCCAGGAACCTCAGTACTTCTCTGGGCCTTTCATGNCCTCTGCAGAAAAGGTGAATAGAGGACAGTAACCTGCAATTTCCTGGGNGTGGACACAGGTCGAGAGGGACATGGAGACAGGCAGAGCTCAGAAGAGGTAACTATGATGCCTCTGACAGACTGATGAGGGAGGCTTCTGTCTGCTGCTTCTCAGAGGCTAAGTGCCTCATGTACACCATCCCTGGGGGCCAGAACCAGGGCTACAGACCATTCAGTGCAAAACATGGGAATGGAGTGGATCAAGAGGAGACAACCAAGACCCAGGGACAGTGCAAATTGTGTTATAACTAGTGTGTTGTGGCCATANGAACAAGCAGATGACTCTGCAGTTAGGACAGAGTCTTCCAGGAGGATCTAGGAGACTGCTTCCTTCTATGTACATGCCATGGTCCCCAGCTGCAGCTGAGACCCTGCCTCCTGCCTCCTCTGCCCTCTCATTTCCATCTCTGCTTGTCATCTTTCCTTGTGGCCTCAAGTGAATTTTCAGGGCTGCTGATGGGCTATATGCATGCAGAGGTCAGATGGGGTCATAATAAGCTCAGTGCCAGCTTCCTTCTGTCCCCTTGCAAAGTTTGCTAGAATGTAAGAGATAGGGCAGGTCTCTAGACAGAGGGCAAACAGTCGCTCCCCAGCTGCCAGGGTAGTGTCTAAGGCCATCCAAGGCCTCTGACCTCTGTGGGATGGAAGGCAAGTCCACGGCTGCTTCATATTCCACTTAGTTCAGTCTTTAGTAACAACACCTTATGCCAGTGGCTTCATGAGCAAGAATACCTCATCTCTCACAGGCTGTGCCTAGAACTCAAAGATCAAGGAGGCAGCTCAAGAGACCAGGCTACTTGGGTAGAAGAGAGCTTTCTACCCAGGGATGATAGCTTCATTCAGATCATAGCACACTATTGCCCCGGCATCTGAATGTCTGGGTGGGTGAGTGGGTGGGTGGAAGAATGGTTGGTTGGATGGATGGATGGATGGATGGATGGATGGATGGATGGATGGATGGATGTTATGTGGATGATAGGAGATGAATGGATGGTAGGTAAGTGGTGAAAGATGTAGGTGGATAGAAGGAACTGGTTGGTAGATAAATGGATTGGTGAGTGATGAATAATAAATGGATGGATGGATGGATGGATGGATGGATGGATGGATGGATGGGTGGGTGGTGGATAGATGATTGGAGACATGCATGAGAACTAGATCAGTTACAGGCAGATGATGAGTATGAATGGATAGTTAAGAATACTAGATGTATAAATGGATGAAGGATGATGGTGGATAGATGATGGAGAGATGCATGAGGACTAGATCAGTTACAGGCAGATGATGAGTATGAATGGATAGTTAAGAAGAAGAATACTAGATGTATAAATGGATGAAGGATGATGGTGGGGTGAATGGTACATGCTAATAATAAATGAGTGGATTGGTAGTAGATCCTTAGATGATAGATAGGTAGATAGACAAATGATAAATGAGCAGATGGATGAACAGTTAGAATGATAGATGGGTAGATGGATGGACAGATGGCAGGATATGAAACTAAATAATTCAAGGACTTGCCAGCAATGTATTCTCTAAACCTTGAGGTGTCTCAGTCCTAGTGAGGGCTCCCTAATGAGGCTGTCAGCATTATTATCCTCAGTGCCCATTTTCCATGGTCAGTGTCTCATCAGAAGAATTGTCATTCACCTGTAGGCAGGACTACCCTCTTCCCTCCCACCTCAGTCTTAGGTGGACTACTCTGCAGTTCCCAGTTTTGCTCCTGAGGTGAAGGAATGTCCCCTCTGAGTGCAGGGACATGTGGCTTTCCAGCATAGTGAAGACCAGTGTTCCCGGNTTCCTCATGCTCCAGTGGTCCTCTCCCCCAACAGGCTGCACCANGCCTGGAAGCAGAAAGGGGACACTGTAGTTCTACACATGGGAATTAAAGTCGCCTTCCTTACCTGTCTCCGTTCTTAAACACCCCCTGTCAATTCAGTAGAGTTTGCCCGTGAAAAATGATTGGAGTAGTGTTTTTCCCCCTCCACTTACCTGCCTTGATCCTAATGAAATAATGAAACAGGCACTCCATGACAACTGCGGGCTGTGCCTACTCCCTCCTCTCTCAGTCTAATTTGATTACCCGAATCTGGAGTGTTTTGCACTGGCGTGGCATGACGTGCTAATCATAAAGCGGGGCTCCCTATTCTTGAGGACTGGGGGACAGTTCCAAGCAGCTAATGAATCACTGTAATCAGAGAGCCATCTTGAAAATTAATCCATTCTCCTGCAACTATTTAAAGACAAAATCATTATCAAGGCAGTTCTCACTAAATTATGTTGTCTAAGGATTGTAGGAAGGAACTTGTCATCTCAAGATGCCATCCCGGTCTTACAGATAGCTTTTCCCCAAGTGATGAAAAGATTTATGGTGGAGTGCTAAGGAGCACCAGCCGCCTCTGGTTAGTTTCCTCACTCTCCCCACCCCCACCCCTGAGGCCTTTTGTACTCCTGTGGCAGAGCTGGACCTGTCTGGCATCTGCCCCATTGAATGGCCATCAATATCTGTAACTCAGCCCCTAGCCTGCCCTAATGGTGGTTGANGTTTCNTTCACCAGACTTTTGTATTCTTCTTANCGACAGAGCTGAAGAGAGAGGTCCCCACCTCTGGGAAGCAGTGTCATGGTTTTAAGNAGAAAGGGATCTTATGGATGTGCTGTAGTTTTATAGTTGTTGAGCAGGTTGTGAAGTGGGCCTGGGTGAGATGTCCTTCTNGCCTCATGCACTGCCTCTCTGCACATCTCTGGTCCCACACCATGACTTGTGACAGAGGCCACTGGCAGAATGGGCTCAGTACTGTGACTCCAGTCCCCCTTTCTCCATTCATGAGTGCTCTTTGATCAAGTGGCACTATACGGACGCCCACCAAGGACCTGAGTTGATTGGTTCCACATTCCTCTCAAAGCAAGAACAGATGGCTATGGGGCGGGTCTGTATCTGTGANTCACAGCTCCTGAGCCAGCAAACCCTAGTTTACCTCCTGTTGCTGCTGTGGCAAGAGACTGGTCCCCCAGGATATGGACTGAACAATGTACTCTGGGCACACAGTGATACCTATGAGCCCACCTGTTAGCATAGGCCTCTGTGTCTTCCTGCATCCCTTCCATCAGCCTGAAGTGTCCACTCTACACAATTGATGTGNCCAGCTCATCCTCCAAGCCTCACCTCTTTCTGGAAGCACTCCTGACTGGCTAGGGGCAGCCTTTGAGCCCCCCACTGCCTTGTGAAATCTGTATGCTGACCTTTTATGTAGTACAGTATAATGTAGTACAGTATACCAGGGGTAGTGTGCTCAGAACATTCCTTAGGACAGACCTGTATCCTCCTGAACTAGGTATGCCCCCAAGTGCTATGGTCAGGGCAGCCTGAATCAGTGACCCTGCCCTACTCTGTCCAGGAAGCACAGAGTGAATCTCAGCACAGGTTCTGGGTGCAAGGTCCCTGCCCTGCCTTCCTCATGGGTACCTGGGCCCTGAGCACCTAACATTGTAAAAAGACACNGGTGNCCTCTAAGCTCAGCCCAGTATGTCTAGGACATCTTGATGAGGCTCCAGTAAGCTTACCAGCAGTGTTCACCCATGGTTGACAGTGCTGAGTCAATATTTTCTCCAAGTACAGCCCCTTAGGTAACCAAGGAGACCAATAGCAAGTCTGGAAGCAGGAAGCCAGACGTTCATGGGTGTTAGGGTGGGGGTGAGNGGAAGGCTAACCCAGCCCACCCAAAGGACTGGGCCCTCCAAGGCCTGCCAGGGAGACATGGCTGGATCCTCCAGTGTAGGAAGACCAGCAGTCTAAGCCACCTGTCTAAGGTTCCTGTGGACCTGGAGGAAGGAGGCCACAGTGGCTTCAAACTGTGGAGATGTGTGTTCATTCATTTCTTCAAAGGAGTGTCTGTGTTTTGGTGTCAGCCCACCCTCACTGAGGATCCATGCTGAGGAGAGTCAGGGTTCAGCAAAGGACCTGGGCCTGTACAAGAGGAGAGGGAACAGTATGTGAGCACCACACATGAGCACAGTGCCTTTAGTTGGCCACTGTGGTCATGGGAACTGCTCAGACTGTCCTCAGAAGAGGACCTACCTCAGGCCAAGGCAACAGAGAAGCAGAGAGGATTCTGGAAAGCTGGGATAGCCCCTACAGGTGACCCATCTGTGTGGCCTCCCGATGGCATCTGAAAAGCAGAGTGACAGGCATAGAGAAGAGGCACATCCATCTAGGGCAGTAAGGCATGGGCTGGCTGAGGTTCCTAGGCATGTACTTGTCTTCATGCCCATGACCTGTGGTCAGCCCAGGTCTTGGGGCCATCATTTCTAAACTGTGGCAAATTTCAAATGACAGGCTTTGAGCTTTGCATGGTCTGTGGACAGAAGTCTCACAGGGTCTTACTGGGATGGAAAGAGGGGAGATAACCATTGCCCTGAGAAGAGGCAAGGATGGCACTCCAGCTCAGTGCTGAACCCAGCATGACCTGTGAAGCAAGACAGCACTGTGCTCTCTCCTCCCCTCTCTTCCTCCTCCCTTCCACTTGTCTTCTGTCTCCTACTTCATTAGGAAGTGCCTGGGATCCTTGTATGACCTGGCCCAAGTATAATAGTGAACTGAGGAGCCTTAGCTGTTGACCTGTTGGGTGTCCCAGAGTGAACTAAACAGTCATAGTTCTACTGCAGGTCAGGGCTCAACCAACCACAAAGGGTGATCCCAAGAGAGAGGTGACCATAGAGGCTCTAGAATCCAGGCACCTGGTACTGAGTGCCTGAAACCCCTTCATCCCTAAAACTCCCCATCATTCTCCCCACCATTGTCACTTACTGCCTCCTCGCTCTCTTATACAGTGAAGGTGGAGTAGTGTTGAAACCCAGTCCTCCATCTCTGAGCCCAAACCTCTGTAGCATGGGATGGAGGCTGCTTGTGTACAGA
>LZPO01066926.1:0-24829 GCA_001675575.1 Neotoma lepida
ACATGGGAGGCAGAGTCAGGAGACTCCCCAGAAGCTCATGGGCCAGCTAGTTTAGAGTACATAGAGTGGTAGAAGCAATAGGACAGACCCGGCTTCAACAAGGCAGAAGGAGAGCATACTTCTGAAAGTTGTCCTGACATCCACATGCAAATTCACATATACATACTAAGGAATAAAATAAAAACAACAACAAATTAATGGAGCCGTAGAACATATATATTTGTTTTTGGATGCCCAAGTGTTTAACATAAAGATTCACTTTAAACTGATGGCTGTTGTGCTCATCAAATTTCAAATGTGATCAGACCAGGATTTCCAGGTGTGATGGCGGTAAGCTGGATTTGCATATGCAACTTTGTGTCTCTGCCTCTAGTGGAGTCTACATTTAGCAGCTCCAATCTGAAATCAGTAATCTCAACTGTCTAAAACTTCATTTTCTGAGCACTAGCATGATGTGACGGTGGAAAATACATGTGACCTCACATGACACAGACAAAGTAAAAGACCACTAAAAATACTGTATAAAATTATCATCAGGTCATGTGTACAGTGTATACACAATATAAAAGAATTTTGTGTTTAGAATTGGGACATCTCCAAGATTTCAATGTATATAGGCAAATATTTGAGAATCCAAGATATTTCTATTGTAACTATGACTTCCAATTGTTGATTCTTAATGTCTGATAAGCAGAGGTTTAAACTATAATTAACATATCTGTTTGTTTCAATAATAACAATAATTTTCAGTGATAAGCTAGGATACATGTACATCGCACCATATAATCTTTCTGACGCTGTGAGGTATTACGATTACATCCTCATTTACAACAAAGGAAACTAAGCATTAAGGAGATTAAGTACCCTGTCCAAAATCATACAGAGAACTTAAGAACCAGGGTTTGAACCCAGGACTGTGTGATTAAGAGTCATGTTCTGAGCCACTGACTACCTACATTGACTTAAAGCCACAGGGCTAAATCAGTCATCAAAAGCCCTATATTTAGGCTATATGTCTTTTCGAGCAACACAGCAAAGAAGTCACACATCTCTGTCTACTAGAGAGATTTTTAGAGAAGAGTCATGATCTGAGTGGAAAATGGCTCTCTGGTTTCCTATTGTGCAGAGAACTGCATCCTAAGGAGGTACTGGGATTCTGATGGTTCATGATCCAGTACAATACTGAACAAATCCCAGGTACTCATCTCATAGAAGGCAAGAAGGCAAGATGAGTAAGGCGTCCTCCCTCCCCTGGAGGACCTCATTTCGTTTTTAAAGACAGTGGGGCACATAAATAGCCTTTCTCTGTAGGTGTATCTTCTGCTTAGCTGTATTTAAAGAACACTTTAAGATCTTTTCAGAAAATCAACTCCATAACCATATGAAAAAAACCACCAGACATAAACATGAAACTGTGTCTCAAAAGTAACCTTCCACACTGGGTACCATTCCTAAAAAGTCACAGCACCTGACTCAGGAGATTTTTAAGTGAAACTAAGATCCCCACAGGAAACAGCTATTGGAATTTCTGGCAAAAATTCTGAAGTCTTAGCAGGAAGGGCCAATCTGTAGAGTTTGCAAAATAATCACAAATGAGAGCAGAAGCAGAGGCAAAGGCTAACAGGAGTACCTGAAACCACGGCAAATGGGGAAGTCAGACACACAGAATGCAAGAACCACAGGCAGCAAGAGACAGCAGGAGATACAGGGAGCTATTCTTCTAGAGTCAAGGATTATAGGATATACAGGAGGGGAGTTAAGCTGAAGGAAATTGTATATTTAACGGGATAAGGGTACTGTATCAATATATCAAACACCTATCTGAGATCTTCAGAAAGTAATTTAAAAGCTTTAATACTCCAAGCAAAGCCCAGATGAGCTACATTTGAAGGGTAAAGAAAGCCTTCAATTCATCTGCAGTAAGCACTGCTCCAAGTTGGCACAGCTCAGCAGCGCCTGTGGCTTCTGGGTGGGTGGGAGGAGAAGAATGAAAATGCCTTCATTTGGGCTTTTCCAGAGCTTCCTGAGAGTTTAGTTTTTCTCTTGCTTGACTCAGAATGCTAATGGAGCCAGCATTGTTTGGAAGTGAGGGGGGCCAGTGAAGCCAAGGAGGGCAAGGACAAGCTTGATGCACCAAAAGAGGTCCTGTGGTGCCACCCACAAGTCCAGTGTAGTTCAACGTGAGTGGGCAAGGTTGCTCAAATCATTACTTCTCCCTTAGCAAGTGGAGAAGGGCAAGCACTGCAAGTGTATATGCAACATTCTGCTACTCAGAGAGATATACAAGGGACTTGTGTGCTGACTCATTTCAGGAGCTGGCATATAGCTGTACAATGTCCACAGGAGACTGGTTCTAGGGCCCCTATGGAGACCAAATGCAACAGGTCCCTTCAATAAAATGGCATACTAGTNTCATAAAACATATCATATCCTCTATATACTTTAAATATCTCCAGCTACTGAAACATCTAATAAAATGTAAACTTTGTTAACATCATATGCTGTACTCTTCTGGGCATAATGACAAGAAAAACATCTCTAGGTGTACAGTACCAATGCAATATTAGAGGAAGGATACTTTCAGTCCAGAACCCATGGCTACACAGGTCAGCTGTACTAGATGACTGGAAACTGCGGAGAATGAAGGATGGGGTGTGCCATCTTGCTGCGGTAAACCTCAGAACCTGGTACAGCACATATAAAACACCAGGGGGAGGGGCAAATTTTTCCAATTGAAAGATTATATACTCAGACCCTGAAAAAAAGCCAACCCAACCCCCCAAACTTCAGAGCCTCTCAGAATGTGTAGAAAAGCTGATTGATAAAAGCTCTCTGTATGCAACCAGCATACAGGGAATGAGAGAAATGGCTGGTCCTGAAAATACACATGGAGGTGGAGGAAGACAACAGACCTGCCTTAAACAAGAAACAGAAGACAACAAAAGCCAAGAGACCGAAATACATAAAAGTACAGCTACAGAAGCACAGCCCAATCAACGGACAAACCTCCTGCATCTCAGCCCAAAGAGACAGATACTCATGAATCACCTGATGAAGAATTCCAACAACTATTAAAGCAACTGAAGGAAAGGTAAGGAGGTGGGTGGCGGAGGCTGGGGGAGAGGCGCAAACAGCCCCTCAATGGGTAAATAGTTCCAGCTGCATCGATGAAAACTTCCAGAGCTCTGCTATGCAGCCATGAACATTTGTTAAGAATCATAATTATATTTCAATTATTAAGAGATTAAAAATAGATTGTATAAGAGTAGTTCAGAAAACCTGGGCATAGATTAAGAAAAATAAAAGACAATCATTAAGACAAATTAAAAATCTTCCTTTCCTTGGTAGATCTAACCACATCTCTTGATGTAAGATGAGAGAAGATTTTATTCTTAACTCATACACTAAACATGTGACTACTGGAAAATTCCTCTTCTCTACAGCAAAACTTCAGAGGTTTGTGAAATCTGAGCCATTCAAACATACACACATACACACATACACAGATACACAGATACACAAAGACACACAGAGTCACACACACACACACACACACACACACACACACACACACTTTATGTGCTAAATTCTAAAACATATTTGCCACAAGCCTTTGGGTAAGGGACATTCAATCTGTACAAACATTTTAAAAGCTATGGCACTAATAACACAGCTTATATTTTAAAGTAGCCTTTTATCACTACCAACTGTGACACTTCAGGACTACTAAATTTTATCGTCATGTGAGCCACCCCTACTCTAATATCAGAAAACTTCCATTAAAACAATTTGTAATCTTAAGTAAAAGAAGCTGAAAATATTCTTGAGAAATAATTCTGCACAGCATTATTTTCCACTTATTCCAAATAGCACAGGAAGCTTTGCAGGAACTGAAATGAAACCATAGCAACCAACTGAACCTATCATGAGCGATCAGATCAAAAGAACACATAGTACACAATGTGTCAACGCCTACTAGCAGCATAATCTTTCCTCAGTTCCTTTGGATCCTTTTTCTAGACATGAAAAAAGCCTCCAACTAGTGCTCAGTACCAGTAAAATGTAAAATCCCCTTTAAAAACAACTACTGNGATTCTCTGAGAATTCTGATTCAATTAATTCGAAAACTCAAACTAATATTCCAAAATTCAATTATTTTTATTTCAGTCTGTTTTATTATTTCATAACACAATAAGAATGGATTCTTCCTACTAAATCTTCAGAAATATGAAGATGAACTAACATCATAGGAATTCCTTGCTTAATAACATTTTATCAGCATTTAAGCCCAAAGCCACAATAAATTACATCTTATTGTCTAGTCTCTCACCAGTGACCAATATGCTTACCAAAAGCTAAACTCACAGAATGGGGCTGAACATGTTTGTAAACTACTAAGTATTTGCTAAAATGAAACAAATGAGGCAATGATGGCCTTTGTCAGGCATGAGCTTTTAGTTACACAACTACATAGCCAGGTAGACAATAGTGCAAACTTATACAAGGACTAAAATTACCTTTGTTGGTAGATGGACTTGTCTTGAACAATTCTCAAGGAGAACACAGTTTACATATGGGACATAAAATAGGTGTAGATTTTAGACATGGCCAATTTCTGGGGAGACCAGACAAGTAACTGTGAATATCACTGTCTCTACAAGGTGAACTAGGGATATACCAAAGAAATACTTTATCTACTGTCCTAGATGCTTTTCTCTTGGTTGAAAAAAACTTTCCCACATCTACCTGTCACTTTCAATACCATAAAGATATAATAGATGACATGGAAGCAAATATTCTTATTCTAATAGAGAACCACTGTTGTTTTCCTTTGACTAGTTAATCAAATTTACTATGCATTTTTTTAAGGCTAGTGATTAAACCCAGGTCCTTGCTCATGCTAAGCCCAAGCTATACCACCAACTTACACAAACTCTAGCACCAAATTATTCTTGTACAAATGATCACAAAGTGATCTTACAGTGTAATTTTAGTTTAAATCATTAAATTTTAAACACACTTAATTTGGCTTTCCTCTTTTGGGAGAAGTGAAAATTTAGCCCTTGAGATTTAGTTGGTATAATTACTATCTTTAAAAGCATTAAACAATAGTCTCTCTGCTTTATAAAGATTATAATGTATCACTAATTTTAAAATATTAAGTTTTAAAAGCCTTGATTTTTTTTTTTAAAAACTGGGTTTACTCATGTGCTACTTCTCCTTGTACATATAGATTATGTGTTTCATTATTAGTCAAGCTGTTGTTTCAAAAAGCTGTATTTCTATTTCTTAGTTTTTTGTTCTACAACAGTTACGACTTAGTTTTCTCATCTATTAAATGTAAAAGAAAAAAACAAAACAAACAAAAATCCCAAACCAGGCGGGTGTTGGTGGTGCACGTCTTTAATCCCAGCACTCGGAAGGCAGAGGCAGGTGGATCACTGTGAGTTCGAGGCCAGCTTGGTCTACAGAGAGAGTTCCAGGACAGGCTCCAAAGCTCTTACAGAGAAACCCTGTCTCGGAAAAAAAAAAAATCCAAACCACTAGCATGAACTATATGGACTTACTTTATAGATAAAACTGAATTTTCCAACTGGTTGTCATGAACAGAGGTGGCAAGTTACAAGGTATTAAACCCATGCAGCCTTGAAGGAAGCCAAGATGGATTTTTTGGAGTCCTTGGGTCAGGCACATATGGCCATGTCTGCCTTGTGCTTTTATCTTCAAGGTGCCATCCAACAGCATTCTTTCTGTGGCTGCCACAATACAAAATAGACTGAGAAACACCAAGAGTTATATCACATCAAATATTCACTAGAATGCCTGCAACGATATTTGGAGAATAGTATATTTATATTTATAAAATGATTACATCTGTTAATACAATGTCTGGATTTGCCAAGTTTGTGGGGTCTTGTTTTTAAAGAAAAGGAATTACGTTACCAACATATTCTGGGGCTATGCCTGGTTACAAAGAACAGGTCTTAAAGAGAATTTAGATACTTCCTACTTCACTTCCAAGCAGATACACAGGTCTGATTCTAGTTCTCCCTGGCAAAGCAACAGCTCAGAGAATCATCACTGAACCAAATTTCTGTCAGTTGGTTTTGAAGTGTACCTGGGAGCTGGCAGAGATAGCTCAGCAGATTGGAGCACTTTCTAGAGAACTGGAGTTCAGTTCTCAGCACCCACTGCAGATGGCTCACAAAACATTGTCTAGCGTCCATTTTTAATCTATTGCTTATACATGTTTAAGCGAAGTGAAATTTGAAGACTACCAGTGAATAAAAACTATGACAATGATAAAAATTTGAAAAATGAAATGCCATTTCAGAGTAAAATACAAATCTAAACTATGACAAGATCCCAGTCCACACAGTCTATCTACATTCAAAGACACAATGGAAACTGACGAGGAAAAGCTGGACTCTTCTTTACAATAGAACAGTAACAGTATAATCACCTTGGAAAGAATTTGGCAGTCCTTCAAAAGTGGTTTTTTTTTTTGGTCCTGCTGCTAGGGAATGAACCTAAAGTGTCCTGTCTACTGAACATACATTTTAATCACTGAAGCATATGCCCAAGACCCCCAAATTGTTTTTAAGTTATAATGTGACCCAATCATTATAGCAACATTAATCACAGAAGCCAAAAAAGTGGGAACAATACAAATGTCTTTTAATTGGTAAATGAATAAACAAAAAGAAGTTTTCTCATATGCTGGAATATTTTTTGATATTATTCATTAATAAAAAGGCTAAAATCTGATTGCCATGACACAGATAAACCCTGAAAACATCATGCTAGGGGAAAGAAATTAGCTATTAAATGTCACATATTATTTGATTTTGTTTATATGAAATGTTCAGGATGTATAAATCTACAGAGACAAAAACAGATTACTAGTACCTAGGGCTGAGAAAGCTGGGAAGACATGAGAAGTTAAAATGGTGGAAATTAGGCTGCACAACTTTGTGAGTCTACAAATTATTCCACTGTACACTGTGAATGGGTGAACTGGTATGCTGAGTATGTCCCTGGACATGCATATGTCTGGAGAGTTAGAACGATCTTGTAATCATTAGTCCCCAGAGCCATGCTTGGCTGCCAAGGGGAGATGCTTCAGAGCACTCGGGATGAGCCAAGGCCTTTTTGGTTGGGAAGGGAGGTTGGTGAGAGAGCAAGAAAAGCTCCTGGCTCAGCTTAGTTTCCTATCAACCTGACACATTAGCAAGCCATCTTTTTGGTTGGCTGATCAAAACAAGGGTGTGAGAAGAAGTGAAGGGGCAGGAGTAGCCAGGCTTTCAGATGACCTCAGCAAACACAAGAACTCTGGCCCGTAGCTCTCTTCTCCTCTGTCTCCCCTGCTCCACGCCCTTAATACTAATTTGCTAGCTGAGAATGGTAACTAATGCCAAGGATCTTAACAGCCAGCCTATCTATTCACAGCTTTCTTTCCCTGAAAACCAACTGCACGGGGAGCAATCATCCGAGGATTGCTTGGCAGCATGGAGACAAGAGAAAAGCTGAATCAAAGTGTTGAATGAAGCATCTCCCAAGGTATACTCCACGGCTACCTCGTGACAGAGTCCCATCAACCCTCACCGGCTCTGAGGAGTACTGAAGAAGTCCAACTGATGAAGTTTGTGGCAGGTAGGGCACACAGCATCTCCCACTATCTCCACGCTACAGTTACCACTGCCAGCACTGGGCAGGGCTCCTCTTACACAGGGCCTGCAGATTCTCAAACACTGCCTTGACCTGTCCCCCCGCTGCCAACCGAACTTCCTTCTGATCAGTCACTGAAGTAAGCTGATACGCTTGTTTATAATCCTCGGATATTTAGGACATACTGACTTTCATTTTTGCTTAAGGTTATAATTAATGTCATTTTTTTTTCTAAAAAGAAAAACAGTCCCATTGATTTTTTTTCTGAGTATAAAATGATACACACATAGTTGGTGAAAACAAAATCAATTAACTTAAAAGGTACAAAATAAAAACCATCTTTAAGTTCAATACTCAGATAAACCCTGAACATTTTTGTGATCATTCTTTTAGACAACTCTCTACTTACATACGCACCACAGATACATAATTTTACATAAGTAGTATGATGCTACACATACTGTTTCGTATAATTTTATTTTTCAGATTAACATAGGCTATATATGCTTCAGAATTTATCAAATAAAAAATGTAATGTATTTTAAAAGAAAATGCTTTTTTGGTTTGAAATAAATAATGGTTTGTTTTCCAATACTTAAAATTTTTCCAAATAATTCCTATCTTGGCACATGAAACAAATGAGGAAGTGATAGGTACTGTGGGTTTAAGCATCTTCTGGCATACATCCAAAACTGTCCTGGGAATGTCTGAATCCAGGGTTTGGGAATTATCAAGACTACTGCACATATGACATCGTGTTCTTCTCCCAATTTAGAGAAGCTAAAATGACTCAGATTAACAGAAATATTTCTGGAGTTGCTAAATTTGGAGCTAACATATCTTCTCAAAGCAAATCTATAAGTTATTAAGAAATCCTTTTAAAGATTTCTATAACCAAAGGAAAACTGCTTACTAAATTAATTTTATAGACCCTGGGCTTCATCTCCAGCAAGGCAAAAACCACACGTACATATATACATCCTTTGGGGCATGATAAATGTTGCCTGGCATGCATCCTAGCTTGCATCATCAACACTCCCACACCCAAAGTAATTCTGGTAAAAGTTACTGCCACCCAGTCCACTCAAAGTTCTTTCTTTTCTTTCTTTTTTTTTTCTTTTGGTTTTTTTCAAGACAGGGTTTCACTGTGTAGCCCTAGCTGTTCTGGAACTCACTCTGTAGACCAGGCTGTCCTTGAATGCACAGAAATCTGTCCCAATCACTCAACATTCTTACTGCTTTGATTAAACTGCAAGTGTAAGGTTTCTATAAGAAATCTTTAGTGGCTGCCATTTCTTACAGGAAAAATAAATTCTCAGTGTGAGCTATCAGGCATCCTGGCTTTTACTAAGTTTTTTGTATCTCTAACCCTACATCAGTCTCCACATACCAACACTCCATGCTGTTTTACACATTAGTGTCATGGGCACTTCCTTCTTCCCCAAGTACTCATTTTCATATTTTTCCACCTTTTCATTTTAAAAAAATTTAAATTATTTTTAATTATGTGCCTGTGTCTGTGTGTGGGTATGCACACGTGTGTGTGGATGTCCATGGAGGTCAGAGTCATCATATCTCCCTGGAGCTGGAGTCACAGACTACTGTGAGCTGCCTGAAATGTCTTCTTTCTTCACTCACTGAATGGAGCCTATCATTTCAGCTATACTGGCTTGCCAGTGTGTCCCCAGATCTGCCTGGCTCCAGACAGGGCCAGTTTAATGTATATCTGCTGTGCCCAGCTTCTTAGATGGGTTCGCAGTATCCAAACTCAGGTCCCCATGTTTGTCAATCACTACAGATGGGGCCATCCCCCCAGCCCTGAGGACTGTAAGTTTTGAGAATTATACTCTGGGTCAATTCTTAGTGTCTAACAAGGAAACTCCCTTAATGGCTCCAGCCTACCAAGCTGTACCTACTGGTATCCATTTCTTCTCCCCTCCTACAGCCTCTTCCTATTTAAAACAAGAAAAGCAAAGCACATTTTATGTGCTCACTCAGCTCCCTACAATCGTCCTCTTCCAGAAGAGACTGACTGCAGGACACAGTAGCAGGAACAGGTACTAGTTAGACAAGCACTCAGTGCCCACCTGAACTTCCCTGCAGATGCTCTAGGGGTGGGAAGGCTTGACCTTCACTCATCTTACCATCCTGAAGCTTGCACACTGCATGATACAGGCAAGGCTCCTTGATTATATCGCACTGGTGATAAAAAGAGAAGCACATAACTCTGCCATGGCAGCTACATTTTGACCCCAAGTGAAACCTGACCTTTTAGTGAAGCTGACATCTAAGCCATCATTACACATCTGTAGCATTAATGGTATTTCCTTAAATCATTTCACATTTAAGCCAGTAGAGCTTGCTGATTTTGAGTATCAGATACTTATAGGTAAAAGCATCTCAACTGATAGAGAACAAAATTCTGCAGAGACGGATAATAGACTTTAAAATGACCTCTTCTGAAAAATAACATGTCAGTTACACTTGTTTAAACCAGAAACTCAAGATTCAAAGGTTTTATATATATACATATACATATATACATATACATATACATGTACATATATGGTAGACAACAAGAGTCCAGTTTGTCAGACTCTAAATGTACAATATCATTTTACTTGCAAAGTTCTAGCAAGGAGAGCCATTGTTTTGTGACAGACTTTTAAAAATCTTAACTTCTTAATTTCTTTTTGTTTTTCAATCTATTCATTAAGGTTCCTGTTCAAGCGGCTGTTGCTTTAAATGACTCATTTGGCTTTATTCCCTGACTATTATAAACATATACTTAAGATTTTTCTTCTAAATAAAAATTAAATTTAGAAGCTAAAGCTACTGCTAAAAAGGCATTCATTATGTCAAAGGGAACCCACATTAACAGAAACCCAGTGACTGTCATACACAGCTTTAGTCTTGGGTCAGGTTAAATATGTGACATTGTTAAATATTTCTTAGGGTTTTGTTGTTGTTGTTTTTGTTTTTACTATTTCCAAGAAAACTCTTGGACAGAGTCCAGGCAAGTGTGCCCTGAATTAAATGTTTGGCTCAGGGGAACAACAGCAAGAATATAATGTTCAGCAGTAATCTCACCTGTGTGCACATTTTAGTTACTTGGGGTAAGAAAGTAAATAGTTATTAGCATAAAAATGTTAGTAATATATTTGTTGAGTTATAAACGGCTTCTCACATTTACCCAATTTCAATAAAAATAGAATTTTTCAGATAAAAGACAAGTTTTTTTAAAAAAGTTTAAGTGGGTGGCTGTTGGAAAATGGTCCAAGAATGGAGTTGTGTGAGGAGAGTTCTGAGTGGCTGTGAGANAACTCCAAGAAAACAAGAGTTTTAGGACCCCAGTTTCTTCAAAAACACGGAATTGTTCTTTTGTTGTTGCTGTTGTTGTTTGGTTTTTGGAGACAGGGTTTCTCTGTGTAGCAGCTCTGCCTGTCCTGGAACTTGCTTTGTAGACCAGCTGGCCTTGAACTCACAGAGACCCATCTGCCTCTGCCTCCCGAGTGCTGGAATTACAGGCATGTGCCACCACTGCTCGGTTGGAACTGTTTTTGGAATGTGCTTTCGTGGCCCTCCCAAGTGTAGTGGATAGCAGCGAGTACACTTTAGATATTGTTACTTGTTTATATGCCTCTAAGGAAAAACGTTTTGGCCACATGCAGCTTGTCCTTGTGATTATAGACTCAGGTGACCTCTCTTAACCCTCAGGATACAAACTGCTCTGAAGTTAGTCTGAAGAAGTCGATGCTCATCGAGTTAGCTATTGCATGAGACTTCAGTCTGCTCCATTTTTTAGGCTCCATTCTCCCGGATTTCACTGCCTCTAGAGTGGCAAACAGATTCCAACTGTACATATACCCATAATTGTTGAGATTTTATCAAGTACAGTGACAGCAAAGAGAAAACAGATGTTTTATATCTGAGAAGTCACTTCATATAATTACTCTTATTAGCATTCCATAATTTTCTATACCTCTTTATTTCACTATCGTCAAGATGTGGATGAAAATTTCAGAATCAAATACTACAGTACTTGAAATGACAAACTCAACAGGATCTATAATAGCAGAGTAGGGCAGGGAGCTGCACATTGGTAGAATGCCTGGAAAGCATGTGCAAGACCCCTGGTGTGATCCTCAGAACAGCATGCTTACAAAGCAGAGTGTAAAACCAGGGAACTGAAAGACTGCCCAATAGGAAATGTTCAAACTGAACCTGACAAGTTTTTTTCTAGAGAGATAAAAGGCTTTTGTGTGTTTCTGTGTGCCAGAGGACAACCTTTTAAGTTGTTCCCTTGGTGCCACCAACTTTCTTTGAGAGAGGCTCTCTCCCTGGCCTGGATCTCACCAAGCAGCCTCAGCTGGCTACCCCAGAGCCCCAGGGATCTTCCTGTCTCTGCCTTCCCAGTGCTGGAGTTACAAGAGTGTTATCAAGCCTAGCATACATACATACGTATGTACATATGTATGTACATGCATGCATGCGTGCCTGTGTGTGTGTGTGTGTGTGTGTGTGTGTGTGTGTGTGTGTGTGAGAGACAAGGTCTCAATATGTAGCCCTGGGTGGCCTGGAATTCAGTGCAAACCACACTGGTCTAGGTGTTTGCCAACTGAGGAATCTTCCCTGACTAGTGAAGTATGTGTTTTAAAAATTAGTTCCTGAGAGGCTGGCAAGATAGTTCACTTAAGAGCACTGACTGCTCTTCTAGAGGACCTGAGTTTGGTTCCCAGCACCCACATGGCAGCTCAGAGCTGTCTATAATTCCAAGATCTGGAATACATGCAGGAAAAAATTGCACATAAAATTAATATATACATTTAAATATAAATACATATAAAATCAGTTCCTGAACTGATAGGGTATTTCAGTGGTCGGCATGAAACCCTAGGTTTGATTCCCATCACTGAGAAAAAAATTATGTCTTAAAACTATGAAAACCACAAGAAAAACATGTTTTCAGCTGAATTTCTTAAGTTACATTAAAGTACTTCATGTCTATTTCCTTAAGCTGTAATTAATCCAAATGTCAAATCAATTCACAGGAAACCTCCAAATCACTGGCAAACAGCAGGTAGGTCACAACAAGTGACTAAACAGTACATTCTCCTCATCTGCACACTATGAACTTAATGAAGCATTTCCCCTCTTTTTTGACTGCAGGCACCCACTACCATGGGAGCATTTGGACACTACCCTGATATCCTACACCACATGCAGAGACCACTGGTGAAGGACGTACAAGAGATGCCAATGAAAGGGAGCAATGTTTTCTCAATCCTGTGTCCTGTCACCTCTACAATCTTACTAATCACTGACTTTCTTTCTTTTCTTTTCTGAGACTAGGCCCTACTTTATTGGCCAGGCTGACTTTGAACTATGGACTTGAGTAATCCTTCTGCCTCAGTCTTCCCAGTGAGCTTTTACTCTTGAAAACTAGATGAGATTTCAGGATGATCATTTATGGAGACAAAGCTGGCCTCATGAGATCCTCACACATTTACCAATCCAAGAAATTGCATAAAATTGAAAAGAAAACTTTTGAAAACACCCAAGAGATAGGACTGGCTTGGCTATATGAAATAAGCAAATGAAAACTCCTCTTAATTACTAGGTAATATGGTACAGTATCTAAGGCTTTGGAGATCTATGAAAAGATATGAACTAGGAAAAGATATGGATCCAAAACACTAAAGGAAAATTACAAAACCAAAGTTAATTTTTGAAGTTCATATTAAAAATAATAAACTACTTTGACAGCAAACTATATACTTGCTATAAGATTTAGTGTGTGCTGTAAGGGAAGGCAGGAACAAATGAATGCTGCAAGGATCTAAAACCTGAGAGAAAAACAAAAACAACTTCTTGGTTTCTGTAAGAACAGACTGGATAACAGCATTGCCAGCTAATAAGGGGAATGGAGACATAGAATATTTGGAACGAAAGCAATGAACTCGGTTTGGGACATACTGGTCTTGACGTCTCTACTGAGGACCCTGAGATTTAAGAATTATTCCTTTTTAGAGAGCCCTTGGGCAACACAACAAATGTACAATGAACACAGATGGCTATGAACTAGATAAGCTATTTACTACAAATAGATTGTATACCATGTTAAAAAAAAACAAACTGATATGAATTGGGGGAATTGGGAGAATTATTAGCNGTAGTGGGAGTACGAGGTAATAATGACAATAATACATTTCAATACAACTTCTATTTCATATTTTTCTTAACATTCCCCTGCTATACATCTAGCTTAAAATTATATTTCAATGCATAAATTACTCAAAATACACCTTCATAAATTCCTTTTCCTACCCTCCCCACAGCTTTCTTTACTCAGTGTTTCCAAGTAAGAAGCGTGTAGTGGTTTTTCAATAACAAAGATAGACTATAGGTTCTCACAGACCTTGAATTGAAAACACTCCCAGTGCAGTGGCTCATGCCTTTAATCCCAGCACTCAGGAGGCAGAGGCAGGTGGATCTCTGAGCTTGAGGCCAGACTGGTCTACCTGTCTCTTATACACATCTAGATGTGTATAAGAGACAGAGACAAAGCATGGCAACATAACCGGAGTCAAAACAAAAGCAAAGCAAAGAAGAAAAAAGAAAAAAAAAAAAACCAACCTCCCACTCCCTTCAAACTAACTTTCAACTATTCTCCAATCTTCATGGATGGGAAATAAGTAGAATGACAGGACAAGAAGGTGAGGTGCAGGAAGTCCTTGGGCAGTCTGGGGGTTACTGTACTCCACACTAAATCTGTAGTCCTTGAATATCTGATGATGTGAACCAGGGAATATTACACGATAACTGTACCTTAAGATGAGAGGCAAAACTGAGTTCAAGCTATTAAAGTCTTAGAACTTCCATATGATCATGGAGAAAAGGAAGGACACTGCAGCCAAGGGAGCAGGACTTTGTTCTTCCTCCTTCGAGATACCCTGGTCCACCAGCTGTTACACCAAGGATCATTTATCCTAGACAATAACCTGGCTGCCACAAAGGGGAGATGCAGTGGTGCAGAATTCTGGTATAAAGTAAACGGAATAAGAAGGACAAAGAAACTGACCTCAAAGACTGCAGATGCAGCTGAGCGATGTCCCCAACATGCACAGGCCCTGTGTTTGAGGCCCAAAAAAGCAGAGAAAGTAGAAACAAAACCAAAAAATAGGAAAAGTAAACTTCAAGTAATTCTGTGATTTTTCTCCAAATTAGTCTTCTAGTAAAATTGGTAGGAAAATAAAGATATTTGGGTTGCCAAAATAGATGTTTTCCCCTGTATATCACAATCAAAATTAATAAGCAACAAACACAGTTAAGTAACTGAAGGGGGATTTATATGTCATAATTTATAACAAAAGGCAAAGTTCCACAAATACTGTGAGAAACTCTTCTTTCCAAGAATACACAGGACTCAGGACTCTACTTGAAATAATACTGAATTGTATCAGTCAAGTTATCAGAAAGATTAATTGATCTTGTCTATGGACAAGAATGGAGTCCATGCTCACTCACAGAGGCAGGGTAGCTGAAGGAGTCAGGCTAAAGCATTGGCACCTCTCTATCTTCTCTGTGCTCTATGATTTCTTCACCACTTCCCTAGGAAGTTACAGCTGCTCGCTAGTCTTTTCAAAGAGACCGGTGTGAACTAACCCATGAGGAGTTGGACAAAGACAACAAGTAATTATTCTAAGCCTTTGGGCAGGCAGGAACACAGTGTTTAAAAGCACACTCTAAGTCTTACTGGCTTAAAATACTAGCACAACTTATTGTACATGTGACTGTGGCTGGCCATGTTAATCAATCTCCAGCCCTGTTCCCTCAACTGTAAAGTGAAAACAGTAATAATAGAGAGAGTTGTCTTGAAGATTAAGTCCACTTAGAAGCCTGGCACAGGGTAAGCCCAGTGGACAGCCATGCTACTGCATTGCTGTTCCTATGATTGGTTTCAGTGCAGTGCTAATAGAAACACTTGTTTATAGGCACCACACCGTCAGCTAAGAACAGCCAAAACATTAGATGAAATCCAATTGTAGAGAAGAACCAAGANTTCCCAAGAAAAGCTACTTCAACCAAGAAATGACATCGGCTTTAGGTTCATCAGTCACAAAGAAATTTCTTCTAGTATCTTTCCTCATTCAAGAAATAGATAGAAACTGACACAGCAAGACAGAGAGCAAGGGAATGATGGAAGGAAACAGCTACATCAAACATACTTTCAAGTGTCTGAATCCTTAGTCACTGAGGGTTACCATTCACGGGGAATTTTTAAAGGGTCTCAAAGCTATTAAAATGGTAATTAGGCCCCAAGAAAACAAGAACCAATTCAATTACTTGCTGGTTGTCTTTAAATTTAAAGCCCTCTATTAAGAGGGTCTAAAATAAAGCACAGTTATAATTGCAGGTCCATGACCAACCTTAAAGCCAAAGTGTATGTTCCCGGCTGCCGTTGGCTCTCCCGGATGAGGTAGCTCCCCTCAGCCACACTCAAGAGCTGGTCAGTCTCTTCTCTAGAGATCATGCCATGAAACCTATGGAACAAAGCCAATCAGAGACCCGGCTCTTCACAGTTTTTCAATACAACAGGACAAATCATGCCCCCTGCCCTCACCTGTTGTTTTTAGCCACATCGTGGAAGGAATGCACTTGGGTTTAATTGTGCTTGTGCTTCTATGGACCTGGCCCCTGGCCAACTTCTCTGTGATAAGAACTGCACCAATGTAGCTACTGAGTCTACTTCCCAATCCAGAAGCAAAATCCATATCCATCTAAGGCAGGATCCACCACCTCACCTAAGAGGACAGACCTTTCTCATGTAACCATTTGACCATATGGGCTTGCTAAAGAATAATACACAGAATTTATCTCATTTTTTCTTCCCAGTTGGTGCTGTGATCCAAGCTTCTGGCTGGAAGTCCAGCTGGCAACTTTCCAGGACCCTGGGTTGTCTTTAATTGGCATGATCACCAATAATGTGCATAATGTGTATTGCTGAATACTCAGAGCACTAGCAAAGAGTGTACACTTGCCTTGGCTTCCTGTCCAAACCCTATCTTCCATTAACAAAAAAAAAAAGAGCAAAAATAAACACAAATAATGAATGCATCTTTCATGCAAAGATTCATTTACAATCTGATACAGAATACTGAGCAAGTAAAATTGGCAGTGGTAGCAGATATCTAAAATACGGAATCACTTTACACCTATTTGAGGATTTGTAACTTGTAAATTCATATAGCATGCCCTTTTAGGAACTCAGACTATAAAGGAATCCAAGCCATGTCACCCCGGATGTGTTGCTTTAGTATGTTATCTTCATCTGACAGCACAAGATATACAGCCAGTGCCAGGAAAAGTCTTTCTGAGCTCTTTATCTACCTAAGAACAGACCATCCAAAAGGACCTGAATCCCAGCAGACTCCTCCTGCCCCTCCTGTACACACACTCCTCCCAAGAGATTGAGTCTCATCCAGAAGAGGAGATATAAAGGTAACACCATGCCACACAGAAACTTGCCTATCTCTCCTAAGAAAAAAAATCACATTTCCTAAAAATCATTTATTTATTCTTCCCTAAATGGCCCACAATGTCCCTAAAGACATTTTAAATTATTAAAAAATAAATAAATAATAAATATTAATATACAAACTCTGACATTCCACTGAGTATTCACTACTTTTTCTGTGATAGACTTGTGTGCACTTTATCAACCACATGTTTATACTGTCTGCTGTGATCTGCCTGTTGAGTTTATCTCAAAGGCTCAGGCATCACAGAAGAGGATGGCAATTAAGTCTCTCATCACAGCTAACTCACTGCTTAAAAGAAACATCACAGGCCGGGCAGTGGTGGTTCATGCCTTTAATCCCAGCACTCGGGAGGTAGAGGCAGGAGGATCTCTATGAGTTCAAGGCCAGCCTGGGCTACAGAGCGAGTTCCAGGACAGGCTCCAAAGCTACACAGAGAAATCCTGTCTCAAAAAACTAAAGAAAAAGAAAAAGAAAAAAAGAAACATCACAGCTTCCACAGTACAAAAGGACAATAGTCACTTGACTTTGGACTAAATTTTAAAGACTCTTCATTGACACCTTAATAACCCAGGAATTTTGCCTGGGGTAACTGGCAACTCTCTGAAGTTTTTCCTTGTAGGTTTGGCTCAGTCTTAAAATTGTTCATGGCAATTATGTTTAAATCACATCAACCAGAAATGCTCTAATTGTTTTCCTGGATTTCTCATCTTCCTGAATTTCTCATCTTCCTGAATTTCTCAATCTTTTAGAACTAGCTTCACCAGCAACACATTGATCTGCTGCAAGTAAGATGGTGACCCCCTTCCTGATGTGACACCCTCCAGATCAGTGTACACTTTGTACGTGCTGTGACATCAGCGAAAAAGGTGACAAAATGTACCAGCTGTTTAAAACAAAGATCAATTGCCTTAAAAGGCAATCAAATTCAAATTTTGGAACACATTTTAACAATGAAATTTAAAGAATCTTAAAAGAATCCACACCAACTGACCCACTATTTGTGTCCCTCTAAAACTGTGAGAGGTTTCTGAGAGGTACTATAATATTAGAGATTAAACCTCCCTCCCCATAAATCCCCATCTAAAATCCCATACATTTCTGTATCCAGCACTCCTGATGAGAACTGAATAACTCTGAAGACTGCACAGACTGATTCTCAGCTATGGAGTCACTCTCTCCTCAGCTCCCAGGAAGGCTACCAATGGACCATTCCAAGACTCAAGAACACACCTAGAATTCTAAGTAATTTGGAAATACTTGCTGTATACATTGTTATCTGATATTATCCCAACGAAAAACAAATGTTTTTATCTGGGTAGTNGTTCTCAACCGTGGGTAGTGACCCCTCGGGGGTGGAGTGATCCTTTCACAGGAGTCACCTAAGACCATCAGAAAACACAGATACTTACATTACGATTCATAACAGCAGCAAAATTACAGTTATGAAGTAGCAATGAAAATAATTTTATGTTTGAGGTCACCCCAACATGAAGAACTGTATTAAGGGGTCATAGTAATAGGAAGGTTGAGAATGACTGATCTGGGGAATGGTAAGGATTATAGGTGATTTTTACTCTTTTCTTCAAAGTGCTATATTTCTATTTCTCAGTAATCAGAAAAATTAAGACCTTAAACATTAAAACAGCATTTTGAATAATTTTTCCTATAGCCTGTTGCCCAACCATAGAACTAAAACTAAAAGTCAATTTAAAAAATATTATAATGCTCATTATCAACGTTAAGCAGAAAACTCAAGCTACAAATTTGTATGTACAAGACATAAACTTTATAAAACCTGAGAGGGGACAGACGCATTGGCACATGCCTGTAATTCCACCACAAAAGGAAGCTGGCCTTCACAGTGATGTGCTATCATAAATAAATAACATTATGAAAACACAAAAGGAAGCACAGTGATGCGCTATCTTAAATAAATAACATTATGAAAACATCTTCAGAAGGCGGTATATAAAAATTTTTAATATGTCTCTGGGTAACATGAATCACTTTTTTTCTGGTATGAGACTACATAATAGAAAACTAGAAAAGGGGGGTCAATATAAAATAAACTGTCTAAATCCCATTGAATCTGTATGTATGTTTTATTGTATCTAGTACATAAATATATATACTTTCTTGACATTGATCTAGGAGTATGTATTTATATGGTTTGCTTCTTGCTTCTTTAACATTTTTGCACATTTATTTTATCATGGTATTTTCTTTTCTATAGTTGTCTTTATTTTCTTGTTTTAGATCAGTGAGAATTATATCTGTAATCAGATAAAGAGAATTTAATTCCACCAAACTAGAGTATTTCTTTCATCCTGTAGTTTTACCAAAACCATGCATTTATCTATATCTTTTACATATATAAACCTACAAGGTATTTTCTGATAATCCATACTTACTCTCTTCCGTAATACTTTGGTCTGTTTTCTACCTACAAAAAAAGGAAAAACAATGAAACTTATGAAAATCCAAATGCACAAAATGTAAGTCAACACTGTTTTCATATGATAAACTAAAGCACATACCAAGAAAAAGAATCTGAGTAATATTAACAGGCAGAGGATGGATTGTAAGTTTATTAATTAACTGGATTAGTTATTTCATGTCTCTATACCTGTTTCTGATGCACACATGCCGTGTGTGTAAACAGTGGAACTAAACTATCTTTTGGTTCTGATGATAATGAATTAGAAAAGATAAACACTTTATTCAAAGAGTAAAATACCCACAAAACTTAATGTCCTAAGAGTGTCACCACAGACTGTGGCTTTTTTCTCACCCTCCCCAGTCCTTTCCCTCCCTATCCCTCCACAGTCTCCATTTTGTTAAAAACATCTTAATACAGCATCAGCCTTGTGGTTCCCATCAGCTCTTCTTTCACAGTTTGTCTTCCCACAGCATTTCCTAGCATGGGACACATCTAGAAGCATAGATTCTGAGGAGTTCCTACTGGGCAGATAGGTAGATAGAGGGGATTTGCCCAATTCATTCAAGAAATACTGAAGAGAAAATCGGATAGGCATTTTTCTTTTTCTAAGAAAATTATTACATTATTTGTGTGTTTGTGTGTATGTATATACAAGTGTGTGTGTGTATAGAAGTGTGTGTGTGTGTGTGTGTGTGTAGGGGGGGTGAATGCCACATCATGAGAAGTGGAGGTCAGAGGACAACTTGCATGAGTTGGTTCTTCTTCCACCATGTGGGTCTCAGGGCTTGAACTCAGGTCAGCAGGCTTGGCAGCAGGTACCTGAGCCATCTGGTCAGCCCCATAATTTTTTATATGAAGGGACATATCACTGAATTAAAACCAAAACTGTCCTATTTTGAAAATACATTGTAAAGGTGAGAAACACATAATACAACAGTTTTTGTTGTTGTTTGTTAGTTTTTTAAGCAGGGAGAAAAACAAAAAGTACAGGAGTAGCAAATGGCCTAATGACATTAACAAGAGGACTAATGTGCTAGCTGTAAATTTGTGGTCAGAAAAGGCCATTCTGAGATGACATTTAAGTTGAGTCCTGAATGACAACCTAGCTCTAACTGCAAAATCACAGCAACAGAAAAGTCTTTTTCCTAGGAGGTGTCTGGGTTCTAGGAAACTCCTGTTAGCTGCCATGTTTTAGTTACATGTAAAGATCATTTACTCTTCACCATAAGTTAAGAATGATTCTACTCTGTCTTTGTAAGAGTCTTACCATTCCCAGTTTTTAATTTGTTTTTCATGGTAAAGTTATTTTTAGTTGATGAAAATGTATATATACTATATAGTTTATATACGTATGTATATTGTGATGTATAACATCATGTATTGATGATACATGTGTGCATTGTGGAATGGCTAAAATAACTAATGTGCATTACCTCACATATTTCAAATCTGTACTCTTGAAGTATTCTTCCCAATTTAACTGAAAGTTGTATTCTTTAACCAACACCTTTCCAGTCACCAACCACCCCAGCATCTAGTAACTACAACCTACACTGAGATGAATGGTCTAGATTCTACAGAGTGAGATTATGAGTGCTTGACTCTCTGTGTCTGGCTTATTTCACTTAGTATAATGGCCTCCAGGTTCACCCATGATGCTGCATACAAAAGCCTTGCTTCTTTTCAAGGCTGAGTTTGGTGTGAAATACAGTATTTCATCATGTATATGTGTATTTTCTTTACCCTCTCATTCACTGACTAGCCATTGTGACTAATACAGCAAAACATCAGAGTGCAGATATGTCTTCAACATAATGAATTAATTACCTTTGGAGAGGTACCAAGTAGTGGGGGTACTGGACTGTATGGTACAAGAAGGAACTGAGTACCAGGGAAGTTACACTTGTTATTGAAGATACTATCTGTTCAAATGGTAGAGACCAAGTTAATACTAGGATTCTTATGCATAGCCAAAAAGACCCTCCTTTTGCCTGTTTGATGCTGCCTCAGTCGATTTAAGTTGAATGGCAGTTCCCAAAGCAACTTCAAAGCCTACTGAGTGATTTCCCGTAGTTCTGCACCAAACCTAGCTGCCAAGTCTGGATTTCCTATTCACTGGTCATCCAGATCTAGTACTGTTTCTAGCAAACTTAAGACATTTATTGTCATCATAGCAAGAAATCTCTTTCAGTGACAATGCCATGGGTCCTCAAGGGCACACCATAACAGTTTCTTAGTACACTATCTCTGAGGCATCTTCAAATTCACTCAATTGCAGAATTATGGTAATAACATTCTACATTTCTTTCCCAAATTCATACTACAGGAAAGTGACAAAGTTTTATCTTCTGATACATATTTTTTTCTTGCATGGTGACTAACTTTTCTGCTGGTTGTCTCCTATCTTACTAATTAAATTGTTTTTAACATGTTTTCATTTTTTCATAGGAGTCATGATTCCACCTTTTCCTAAGAATTATTCTTAACTAATAAGCCTCAGGAACCTTTACGTATGTTGTAATTGCAGCCAGGTTATTTCTTATCTTAAATCCCATCTGAGTTGGTCTTTGTTCCACAGTTTCTCAGCTCATAAAACTCACTGCACATCTTTTGAGTCTAAGGAAGCAGGGAAGATTTACTTTTCCTACAACAAGATCTAGACGCTTTAAGGTTATCTAAGGTATTAAGTATTGTCTTCAAACTTACAGACATTACTCAGATAATCAAATTAAAAGATTAGTCAGAAATATAAAAATGATTAACAATCTAAAATTAGTTGACTTATAAATGTATCAAGTTGAGAATTTAAATGTCATGCAATAGTAGGAATAATTTATGCTTAGTTAAGCATTTATATGCTAGTTTTTAAGTTTTATAAAACATCTAAATGTTTTTGCAGAAAAAGAAAAATCTCTGCTTCCTTAGATTCCAATGACAGAAGGTAAAATCAAGAGATGACTAGTTCCCCAAAGTCATTTTTCCCTCTCATTCAGTCCACCAAATCATACGTATTCCCAGACTTCACAGATTCCTCTTTCTGCCCCTTTTGGCTATTCCCAGAACCAGTCTTACAGGTCCTTCGCTCATCCTTAGGGGCTACAGCAATCTCCTTCGCTCATCCTTAGGGCTACAGCAATCTCCTGAAAAAGTCTCTTTGCCTCCAAATGCCCACCTTCCTTCCCAATCTACCCTTTGCATTGCAGCCAAGTGCTCTAAACCTAGTATCATGTTTTTGTGCTGAAAATATCTTTACTTCTATGGCTATAAGGACAAGGTCTGAACCCTATATTTAGGACATAAAACATTTTTATTAGTTTTCGTCTATGTAGATCTCTGGTATGATCTTTTGGCACTCTACCACAATTCCCTGCAAGTGGCAAAAANAAAAAAAAAAACAAAACAAACAAAAAAACCCACAAAAACCAGACGCATGAAACTGCTACCAATCTATTCTGTTGGCTAATCTACTCCACTCCCTATGGAGACTCTAAGTTCTTCTGGGAAAGAGCTATTGCTTTAATGCGAATTCTGAGAATGTAGCAGAAAGCAGCACCTCAGAGAATATTGGTTAATCGATTGAAGGAATAAAAATGTAAATGTCTGGTCTCAGATTCTTGGGCATGTTAGCAGTATCAGTATGGGTTCTATATCATGGAGTGAAATTAAATTCAATTTTTTAAAAAAGTAGTCAGTCACTCCCATAACATATGTGTCATGGCTGCACCAGCATATCTTGCAGGCACTCACTGCTGTAGGTCAAAGGGCAATAATGATGATTACTTTTTTCCTCCGATGGCATGCAAAGTACCTTCTAGTACCATGAACATCGGTCAGTTGAGGTGAAGCTTCTAGTTGGGTACCAGCTCAAGTTATCCAAGTAAGTGGAATCTTCAGCAATAGGGTCTTATCATTCGGTTCAAGAGCTAACTAATAGCTGTGACAACAACTTTTGATGTCTGGGAGAGTTTACAGGATCCCTTTGGCCAATGACCCAACCAGATGTGGCCCATTCTTGGCACTGGAGATTTTACTAGGTGGCATAAGATGTCTGTCTGGTTGGAGCACTGTTTTTTCCCTTATATGGTGACTCCATTTAAATTTCTTACATATTTGCATATATTTTAGGAAGCTTTAATATTATTAAGTTTCCATGTGGCTTTTCAAAAGTCTTTAGTGTTAGCTGTCCCTTCCCATATTCTCTCCTTTACCCTACTCTCCCAGACCCATCCTGATTTAATCCTAGTCTAGTTTTCCCTGTATCTCTTTGTAACACTATATTCTATTTCTCCTTCTTTGGAAGATCTCTCCCCTATCCCACCCCCAGGTCCCTTACTAGCTATTTAAACAGTGGTTACAATTGTGGTTATTTAGATAAACACACAAAACTACAGATTGAAAGCTAACATTCACATATTATATTGCAAAAGGAAAACAGCAATAAAGTAACAGCTAATGGTACATTCTATAACTATAGATCAGTGTCTTGCTCAACCCTCAACAGAGAAGCTTCTTCTTGTAGCAGAGACCCAGAACTGGACAATGTGCAGAGAGAGACGTCAGAATACTCAATCCTAAATGGGATGCCATCATCAAACACCTCCCCTCAAGGTTCAGGGATCCATTCAGAAGAGGAAATGGAAAGATTCTTTTAAGAGCCAGAGGTATGGATAACTCCAAGAAAGCAGTGTCTCCAAGATACAACAAGGTTGATACACATATGAACTCACAGAAATTGTAACAGCCTGCATAAGACCAGCACAGATTCAAACAAGACAAGATCCCAGCACTGAGAAGGGAAAGTGGACACAAAGTCCCACCCCAACCAAGAAGCTATTTGCAGTTGATACCTACTGGGAAAGGGAAAATCAGTTTTCTTCATGGAGTATACCAACCACACTCCAGGGCAGGCCCCATGCCCAAGAGTCGTTGGCCAACACAAAATCGACCCCATGATTTTTGTAAACTTTTTGTTTGGGTATTTTTTTGGGAGGGGGGAATTGTTTGCATCTTTTCATGTAATACAAAATATCTTTCCTTAGTAAATTATCCATGTTGTTTGTTTACTGTGTTGAAGTGCTTTTTTTCTTTTTACTCTTTTGTAATTTCATACATGGATACAATATATTTACATCATATCCACCCATATCCACCACTCACCCCTTCTGTGTTATCAATGTGT
>LZPO01066926.1:25082-54139 GCA_001675575.1 Neotoma lepida
GCCTGCCTCTGCCTCCCGAGTGCTGGGATTAAAGGCATGCGCCACCACCGCCCGGCTTAAATCATTCTTTTAATAAAAGAAATAATTCAATAATTCTATGATGATACTTTCAAATTCACTATTAGAAATAAGGAATAAAACATTTTAGAATGTAAGTATGTGTAATTAGCTAAAGAAACATAATAATTTAAAACTATACAAACATGTTATATATAATACTGTAAACAGAATACATATGTCCAATGAGACTATTAATAAAAATGAATCAGAGTGAATGGTTACACCCACAAACAAGCCTCCAAGGAAGGTGAATTTTGGGAAACAGAAGAATGAAAGGATGTTTGCTGTACCGACTGCATCACACCCACCTCACAAGTACAGGTGATCCTTCGAGGATGAGGGGCTTCCTGCTGTAGCTGGTATACTGCAAGAAGGTAGACATCAAAGTGTCAGTTCCCTTATATAGAACTTAGGAACATACCAGAATAAATTGGCTGCTTTTTATACTTATAAGAAAACAGTTACAGTCCTATTTGTTGCTACATAAAAATTTGTTATGAACAAAACAAAGACTGTCAGCCAAATTAAAGTTACCAAATTTTAGGAGAACATAAGCAGAAAAATCATAATCCACATAAATATCTTTTAGAACAAATTAAGGCTGTATATAATCATAATCCACAGAAATATCTTCTAGAATAGTGGTTCTCGACCTGTGGGTCACAACCCCTTTGGGGGGGTCAAACGATCTTTTCACAGGGGTTGCCTGATACCATCAGAAAACACAGATGTTTACATTACAATTCATAACAGTAGCAAAATTACAGTTACGAAGTAACAATGAAAATAATTTTATGGCTGGGAGTCACCACATGAAGAACTGTGTTAAAGGACTGCAGCTGATAACCACTGTTCTAGAACAAATTGGGGCTATAATTTTTACACTTTTAATTATAATCCACTCTCTATTTTTCCTAATATAAACCAATAATATTTACACTTCTTAAAGCACATTACTGTCAAATATGAGACTAAAATAAGGAGTTTAAGGTCAGAAGTTAACATACACACTATTTTTCTCCCTTATTTATATTGTGAACATCTATTTTCAAATATAATCTCCTTAAAAACAAAATTTCAGAGACCAAGTTACTAGGACTTACTCAATTTTGGCAAATTCAGCAAAAGAAAGAATTTGACACTGAAACACTTTGCCAAAGAATGGACAAGTTTTAGGGTAACTATAAAAGGATCAATAAAATTTGAACTGATAATATGACCTTTTCCAGCCTTACATTAGGTTTTTTATATTAAAAAATGAGAGTAAACAAGATTTGTGGCTGTTAGAGGAAGCATGTAAATATGTTTATCTCTTGAGATTGTTTTTTTTCCTATTTCTAAATGTGCAATCATAGGTAAATGAACTTAAATTAATACTACATGTTTACATAGTTTGTCAACATCATCAAACTACCCAAAAATCTGGGACTTGAGACAATGCATGACTCATTTGAATGAAGTATCATTTTATAGGTTCCATCTCTGACCATTGTAATTCATATATATCATGGGAATATATATGAATTTAGATAATATAAAGACATATCTATTTAGAATAAATACAGAACACATCACTGTTCTCTACTGCTACTTATTACATGAAACATTTACAATAATCCCTGGTAGACAGGAAATGTATCATCAAGAGTATTATATGTCAATAACTGATATTAAAATATGAAGTTCACTACAGTAATGTCTGATTCATGATGCATTTTGAGGTCACCACTAGGACATAGTACCTGGATAATGCTATGATGTAAAAGGAACTGAGTACAGGCAACTAAGGAATGGTGAGAGCAGGTGGGGAACAGTCTTCCCCAGGGAAGAGCATATCAATTGGTTATCAATCCTAAATGGTCACTCCTGAAACATATACACCAGTAACATTAAACAAACTCAGCAGGGTGTATTTACATATTTAGGAATCTATACACACATACACACACACACACACACACACACAAAAGCACACACACACACACACAAAAACAAAAAAAAAAGCAACAGGATATCCAACCTCCAGCCAAGATAACAATTAGTGGAAAAAAATGGGTTATGGATTTGAAAGTAAGCAAGGAGGGTATATAGGAGGGCTTGGGGGAATAAGGGAAGGGAGAATTATATAATTATGTTATAATCTCAAAAATAAAACAGTAAAAATATTTTTAAAAATAACTGAGAAGCTACAGCTTTACTTTTGTTTGTTTTGTTTTGTTTTTCGAGAGAGGGTGTCTCTGTGTAGCCCTGGCTGTCCTGGAACTCTCTCTGTAGACCACATTGGCCTCAAACTCAATGATCCACCTGCTTCTGCCTCCCAAGTGCTGGGATTAATGGCATTCACCACCATGCCTGGCTCCTGCAGCTTTACTTTTTAATATTAAAAAAAAACCCTGAAACTAAAACTAAAACAAACAAAAAAACCCACTGCCTCAGAAAGTCTGAAACTCTGATACAAATGTCTTCCTTGGCTTTCTTTTTTTTTTTTTTTTTTTTTCATGGCTACAAATATCCCTGAGCTGGTATATTAAAATCGTTTTAAATATCTTATTTCATCTAACATACTCCTGTGATCTGTGAACCTAGAGATTAAAGGGGTGATGTGAGGGGGATAACTAGAGATGCAGAGGGGAAGAAAGTGCACTGCAGTCAAGCTGGGCCTGACAGTGAGGATAAGGGCATCACTCAGAGACCTGTATGTCTCTACCTAAGAGAAGCCAAACACTGTGCAGACAGTCCATGCCATGGCTCCTTACTCCTAAGTATAATGACAAGGTGAAAATCCAATTCACATGTCTACTTTTGTATGTAATTCCCAAAAGACTTATTGTCTCCTTTGTCAATAAAATGTTCTAGAAAGTACTGTCACCTATAAAACTCCAATTATGGCAACTGAGTCATAGTCAAGAAGATTTAAAAAGTTACCATTAGAACCAAAGTAAATGTAATTCCAAGCATACAGACTGGAGTTTCTGGTTATAATTAGTAAATATTTGCCTGTCTAGTAAACAAATAGTAAGATAAGCCAATAAGAATAAAGGGGTGATAACATCATACTTTTGTATGATGGTAAGGTTTTACCCTGTGTTTTTCTTAACATTAAATTGCGTATAGTTATTTTCACATTTTCTTTCAGTACTTCTAATTGCCCAAAAGAGCATGGTTCTATTATTTGGAGGAAAGTTTCTAGATAAAACACCTCCTGAAGTAATATGCAAAGTATATATATATTTGGGCATTTTAGAGGCAAATACAGCAAGTTTAGATTCACAATACACCCTCGAAAAGTTTCTTTTAAAAATTATATACAAGATGCCAGGTAGTGGTGGTGCACATCTTTAATACCAGCGCTTGGGAAGCAGAGGCAGGTAGATTTATGAGTTCAAGGCCAGCCTGGGCTACAGAGCAAGATCCAGGTCAACCAGCACTACACAGAGAAAGAAACCCTGTCTCGAAAAACAACAACAATACAATAATAATAATAATTACACACACACACACACACACACACACACACACACACACAAAACGAGCCAGATGTGGTGGCACAAATCTATAAATTCAAAACGCCTAAGATTGAGGCAGGAGGATTACCATGAGTTCAAGTCCAGTCTGGGTTACACAGTGAGTACCAACTCAGCCAAACCTACACAGCAAGACTGTATGCCTGCTCTCTTCCAAAATAAATAAATATTTAAAAATAACAATAGAAAGGTCTAATTAATTCAGGAATTTCTCCCTTAGTTTAGAACTTCTGATAATTTGAATTGAAACATAGCTGAATTAAAATTGCCAATCATTAATTTATTTGTGGGAAGCTATTAGCTAAATTCAAGATGACAGGATACACAATTATAGAACTTAATGTATTTTCAGTCACGTTAGAAGTGTCAATGCTTATGTGATTATTAATGAAATTTTCAGTCCATAGCAATAATAACAATCAAATTCAGAGATCAGAAATTAATATCTTAAAGTCAAAATTGGCTCACATATGATTTTGTTTGCTTTCAAATTTGAATTTGTTTCAACAATAAAAGCAACAGGAAGTTCCCCTTTCTCTTACAAAACAAACTTCAGCTGTAACACCAGTAGATCCAGGGTGNTCGGTGACAACAACAAAATAGTGCCCGTTCTGAGCTACTTTCTACAAGGCATATCTACCTCCCCATCCTACTACTTTCTCACAGTCTCTACACTGTACTTGCTTGCTAATTATTACGTTAAGACTCAGTTTCTATTTGTTTAAGAAGGGTACTAAACACAATTCTGTTTCCCTACTGGTTTATATTTTAAAGGTTTCATGTTTCTGTATTTTTATAAGTTCAGCTGAACCCAAAGAGGAAAACACCCAGAACAGAGGTAAAGTAACTGTCTCAAAGACTCACAGAAAGAGACAGCACGATGGCTCAGAGGGTGGCTAAGCCCAGCTACCTAAATTGAATCCTGGAAACCCACACAGAAAAGGAGAATCAACTCCCACAACATGTGCACACATGCAGACACACATGCTACATGCACACACAATCAATGTAAGTGAATAAACTGTAACAATTATTTCTAAAGAATCACAGTAAATGGTTAACTTCTTATAGACTCACACTGTGAAAGATGTTCACAGCCCACCACATTCCACCAAAATCCAACATACACAGCAACATTTTACATTAAATCACCTACTTAAGTTTAATATGCATAACACAAAAAGTGAAGTACAAATTTTGATTAAATTTTGAGAATTTTTTTAAAATAACTAGATTTAAGTCACATCAAAGGAAGATTCTGAATTCATTGTTAATCTAAAACTATCAACAGAATTGTGAGCTACAGATACACACACACACACAAACACACACACACTTGCTCTCTATCTCCTTTTATACTTTGAGAAAGCAATTTTAAAGTCATTTTTCTTTTACCTCCTTTTACTGATTTTTCTTTTAAGATAGACCCCCCATTTATCATATATATTCCTTTTGTCACATAAAGAATCGAGATCAGAATAATTAAATTGCTCAAATTATTAGTTTCTCCATGCATTAGTTTTATCGGCTGTTCAATCTTAAGCTCCACTACATGGAATTCTGTACACTAAAACAGACGAGCTGCACTCCAGACATTAAACCACACAGAGCGTTGTAGAAACACATTTTACCATAAATATCCCTTTTATATTAATCCCAAACTTTGCTATGAATAATTACATTACTTAAAAAAACACTGTAATCCACACAATTAAATTTATTTGTATACTTACAGTAAGATTTCCAAACAGGAGGTCTATATTCATCTGTATCTGAAAGAATAAATTATCAAATTAATATTACTGAATAGTTATATTTAAATAAGATGCTTCAATCATTAATTCACATGGTACATATACTGGCTGTGTTCTATTTGTCCTAGTGCAAGGCACTAAAATGCAAACTTTTTTTTTAGCCTTGATCCTTACTTTCTTAAAATACTGTTTTAAAAAAACTCAAAGCAAGTTATTGTGTCTACTCAGCTGTACAACATAAAAAAAATCAGTTGATTTTGACTTTTCATAATCATTCCTTATATCCATCAAGTAATAGTCAATAAAGCTACTGTTTAGGCTTAATGCTTATTGCACCAAAAAAATTCCTCAAATCATTGGAATTTTCCCTTTCCAATCCAATTGACAGCAAAATGTTAACCTTCACAGATGTTTCTCTGTTTTTCCCCATTACTTTTGGGGGATTCTTGTAGAACTAGCTAATTACTAACATGAAGAGAGGAGAGTGCAGGGAACGAATGCTAGTCATCAAATGTCCTGGACAATCAAAACCAGGAAATGAGAAATGCTCCCATGGAAGAGAATGTCCCCAGGGACCAACAAAGAACAGGATGTGAACATCTGCTCTTCAGATCCATTTCTCTCACTATTTGAGCTTAACGATGCAGTGGAAGGAGATGGAAGTCCAGGCATATGAAGAGAAGGAGATAAAGTAACAGGAAGGCAAAGAGGCAAGTGTGCTCTAGATTCACATTGAACATGGACAGCTAAGGAGTCGTTTGCCAGCCACAGCCTCTGCAAGACTATGGTGCCAAATGAACAGACACAGACTATTTCTGATGTGGAAAGATGCAGCCAGTCACATCACCTGGCTCTGCTGGCATCTAAAATGAACCCATTAGGAAATCTTGTCCCCAAGGAGGCAAGAAAAATCCTGGAAAGTTTATTGAGGGCAAACCTGACGCTTTGATCACAGAATCAAAACATTCAGCTCTCAATTCTCAATCTTTAAAATGCAACATCACACTTGGTTTATGATGTGTTATCATAAATCACACACTCTGTGTCAGAGGGACAGAGCAAAACTACCAACATGGATTTAGGACATAAAATGTGAAATTCTTGAGTTATGTAGAAATTGCTTAGCAACCTGGGGAAGTATTAAAATACACCTGCCTAAAGAACAAGAAAAGCTGTGTGAATAAATAAATAAATAATGAGTCACAGCAAATAATAGCTAATTGTCCTTATTTTCTGTAGTTCCAGTGGATGAAATCTCCACAACATTGAATTTAGAAGAAATAATGAACCACACCTCTTAGGAGAAGCACAGAGATCAGATTCTGGTTTTCTGGCCACAGCATTTTCATCAAGCAATCAGTACACAGCCTTGCTTTGTGTGTTTCTCTTTAAAAACTCTGTAACGTACACTGTTGACTGTTAACACTGAACTCTCAGCCCTCAGCACTCATGAGCAGCGTATCTAACATGTACACTCTCGCTCTCTGAGCCAGATCACACACAGCCTTCTCACACTGAGGAACATCACACCATTCTGCAGCACTATGCTAGGAGACACAGGCATTTTATAGAGAAAAAAAAATCACCAAGAGAAATGCTACAAAATCGACCACAGAAGAATGCTTTGCAAAAGAGAAGCTGAAAGGAGGAGGGAAGGAGTGACCCTAGCTGGTCACAGGCAGGCCACAGGGCTCCAGTGTTTACAGCTCTAAGAATACTCACCAATGACCTAGAAAATGCTGAGTCATTGTTTCAGGATTACCAATAAATGTTAGTAAGCAGGCAAATTTACAAATACACATCCTGTGAATTATGCAAACTGACTATAAATAATAAGCAATTATTAGGAAACCATCCAGTTTAGGTGAACTTAAAAATGGTAATTAAGGCTAGGTGTGGTGACACACACCTTTAATCTTAGCCCTCATAAGGCAGAGGCAGGCAAATCTCTTTAAGAGTTTGAGGCCAGGGGCTAGAGAGGTGGCTCAGAGGTTAAGAGCACTGACTGTTCTCCCAGAGGTCCTGAGTTCAATTCCCAGCAACCACATGGTGGCTCACAACCATCTGTAATGAGGTCTGGCGCCCTCTTCTGTATACATAAAAAATAAATCTTAAAAAAAAAAGAGTTTGAGGCCAGCCTTATCAGTATAGCAAGTTACAGGACAGCCAAGGCTAGACAGTGCTACTGTTTCAAAAAAATAAAAATAAAATTTAAAAATAATAAAAATGTATTTTGAAACAAAACCTTAATGTGATATGTGGAAACACATACATATGTGTATAAACTGATGACCTGACTGTTCTATGGTGTGGTCAAGGGGAAGGTTTTCCTGTAGATATGAGAGAGAGAACAGTCAGATACTTGTGATAGGGTCACTATCGCTGTGAGGAAACACCATCACCAAAAACAATTGGAGGAGAAAAGGGTTTATTTGGCCTACATATTCTGAATCACAGTCCACTGAGGGAAACGAGGGCAGGAACTCAAACTAGAAGGAATCTGAAGGCAGGAGCTGATGCAGAGGTCATGGAGGAATGTTGCTTACTGTCTTGATCCTAGTTGCTTGCTCAGCCTGCTTTCTTATAGAAGCCAGGACCACCAGCCCAGGTGGTACCACCCACAATGGGCTGGGCCCTCCCTCAATTTAAAAAATAATCTACAAGCTTGCCTACAGCCTGATCTTATGGAGGCTTTTTCTCAACTGAGGTTCCCTCCTCTCAGATGACATGAGTTTGTGTCAAGTTGACACAAAATTAACCATCACAGTCCATGTCTCAGCCTCCTTTTACTCTGAACTCTATACAAGTGATTACTATGTAGAAGATGTCACATGGGGCAAAGAGTGGGCACTGAATCAGATTGACTTCCTTACGTGGCTGACTCAAAAAGTGAACTCAATAGCCTAGTTACAGAGATAGGAAAGTATGTGGCATGCAAATGAAGGATTGTATTTATGCCAATCACAACACAGCTTCCAGTTCTACCAACCACAGGACTTAGATAACAACCAACCAGAAGTTCTATACTGTACAAATCAATGACTTCTTGCTAAATTACTGAGGAAGTGTCCCCCATTCCCCATCCTGGCTGCAAATAAGCAGAGTTCTCTAAAGTTCCCAATGCTCATGAGTACTTAACCTCTGTCTCAGTGCCCTATGGAGAGTTGGATCCCTCTAACCTGTTTTATAGCCTCTTCAAATCACAGTCATTGCCAAAAACATGGAGAAATATGGCTTTTGCCTTTAGTTCCCAGGAAATAATCTGGGCTTGCTTTGGGCTGCCCAGAGGGTAGCAATGAAATTGAGAATGCAGCTTTTGTATCGTACCAGTTAACCAACCACAAGGGTACCAATGACCCAAAGTCTATGTGGGAAAATCCCATAAAAGTCCTGAGTAACCAGACTAGAAATGCTTCTCTTCCAGGGGAAGCACTCCCTGTAAACAGTCACATCATGAAGGAAAACTTTGTGTCCTCACTCAGGAGAGAGGACAGAAGCTCCACTTTTGTATTTGTCCTGCCTCTGCTTCAAACCTATCTCCTGCCTGGGCTGAACTTAATTTGCATCCTTTCCATGGAGTAAATCATAATGGCAAGTGTACGAGTTAGTTCAGTAGGTTCTGGTGGGTCTTTAGTGAATTGAGAGACTGTGGAAGTCATCTGGGAGCACTACTCCTACCTTGCACTTGGTATCAGAAGTGAGGAAACTCGCCGGGCAGTGGTGGCGCACGCCTTTAATCCCAGCACTTGGGAGGCAGAGGCAGGCAGATCTCTGTGAGTTCGAGGCCAGCCTGGGCTACCAAGTGAGTTCCAGGAAAGGCGCCAAAGCTACACAGAGAAACCTTGTCTCAACCCCNCCCCCCCCCCCAAAAAAAAGTGAGGAAACTCAGAAGCTTACTGCTCTAGGATTTGTCTGTTAGTGACCAGCACTGTGGCTCACAGCTACCACTGACAGAGTCAGCAATGGCCTATGGGGTGACTCTTAAGCCCTGAGTGTGACTCTCAGATCCTACAAGGCTTGTGTTACAGCTCGTGGGTCTTGAGTTCAGAACTCTTGGCCCTTATTCCTGGCAGCTCCCTGGAATTCTAAGCCACCAGGGCCCACAGTTTCTCATCCTCATCTCTTCACATCCCCACATCTTCTTGAGTATCCTTCTTTTTCTCATCTCCATTAGCTCCCTACAGTTTTTGCTCTCTGGAATTTTCCGTCAAGCTCCTGTGGCAACAGCTGCTGTTACAGCTGTCAGCACTGTTAACAACTGCTCCTCTCCCTGTCCTTTCTGTTGTTCGCACCTAAGCCTGCCTTACCAACTACAAAGATCACAAGCAAGAAAAGACCACTAAGGAGAAAGCTTCTATTGGTCCTCTTGTTTGAATACCAGTGAGCAGCTCAGAAGGCTTCCTCCCAGTTGATTCAAAGTGAGCTCAATAGACTAGTTATAAAGATAGAAAGGCATGTGGCATGTAAATGAAGGATTCTATTTATGCCAATCACAACACAGCTTCCAGGCATACCAGCCATGAGCCTTTCATAACAAGCAAGCAGAAGTCCTATACTACACCAATCACTGGCTTCTTGCTGAGTTATCTGAGGAGGTGTCTCCTACTTCCCATTCTGACTGAGAATAGTTCACAATGCTAACCAGTGCCCTAGGGAGAGCTGACTCCATCTAACCTATTATACAACTACTTCATTTACAGAATCATTGACAAAGTCAGGGACCCTAAACTCTTATAGGAAGAAAAAAAAAAACAACACCTCAATCATTTATTTCTGGCTGTGCGGTGGCAGCACACGACTAATCCCTTGGGAGCAGCACTTGGGAGGCAGAGGCAGACTCATATCTGAGTTCAAGGTCAACCTGGGTTACAGATATAGAGTTCCAGGACAGCCAGGGCTACAACAGGGAAACCCTGTCTTGAAAACAAACAAAACAAAAGCAAAAAAAATATTGATTTCTGAAATTCAAAATTAAAGAGTTGTGTCACATAAAAGGCACCCATATCAAGTCCCACTAAGAAGAGACATACACTCTTAAAGAAAACTGGTCTTTAAGGATTAATTGGTGTAATTTATATTTAATTTCAAAAAATAAAAAATACATGTACNAAATTATTAAACTACAAATTTAATTAATAATAAAAAAATTTAAGTAAAAAGAAATATTAATTGAAAATAGTAATTGAGAGCCCCACAAAAGACTTCTGTGCTTATTGGGAAGGAAAGACCTGACACAGTCTAAGTCAGATGCTATATCTCTGACCTCAGCCTCCTGGCACACTACATTCATTGTTAAGTAAAAGAGGGAACCAAATACTTGCAATCTTGACCCTCACTGGAGTCACTGCTGTGGTCTTAGCCATGGTCTGACAGCATCCTATTAATCAACAGGGCAGAGTTGTCTTCAATTCTGGCAAATAATACCAATAAAATAAATAAATAAACAATGGCAAGATGCTGCAGGGGGCTCAGTGACAGCCTGATAATTGTGTTTGACCATGGACACCACATGGTAAAAAGAGAGCATCCTCTGACCACCATGCATACACCATGGACCACATGTGTGTGCACACACACCAACAGAAGTAGAGACAAGGAGAAGTGGTGTTCTACTAAACTGTACCAATCTCTCTGGTCTTGGGAAGAAGAACCCTGAAACTAAAGAGGCCTCTTCAGGTTCAAACCTAGAGGATACTGCCTGCATGGAGAGGCTGAATCACTATCTGGAGCACTGACTGAAAGGCAAAGGAGTCTGTTCAGCCCTGAGGTTAAGTCACAGGCCTGCGAGTTCTCTCTGCTTACCTTGGAAGGCACTTTCTGTATTTCTAAGCTTACTGTAAAAGTCGACATTTAAATAATACTGATATACATTATCATTGCAATATTACTTACACTAATCAAAAGCAAAGGGTATAGTTCTGTGCAGAGGTCCTTGCATGAAGCCCTGGATTCCACTGTTAGTACTCAAGGGCCGCAGACAGACAGACAAAGTCTGACTGACTAAACATGACCAAAATGCCAATAGCTGGAAATTAAGCTAAACAATTACAATTGGGAAAAACAATTACAATTGGGAAATATCTTTACTACATAGTAAGACTCCATTTTTCTGTTAGTGTGTTTCTGAAAATAGTTTAAACCTTCTAAATCAGTGCCTGTCAACCTTTCTGGCTTCAGAAATCTGGATTCTAAAAAGCTTTAATATTTGTTGATTTAAGTTGAGTATCCCTTATCCTAAATGCTTGGGATCTTCAGAAGTGCTTCAGATTTCAGATCTTCTCTGACATGGAATATTAACATACAGTAAGATGTCTTGGAGATGAGACAAGTCTAAACACAAATATCATGATGTTTCATATATACCCTAAATGTCTTGGAATTACCATGAAAACTAGTTTTGACCCTGTAAGAATTCTGGGGGGGGGAAGCAAACCTAGAAACCCTTAGGGGTCCCTGGTCTGTACTCTGAAAATGATTACTCTAAACTACCACTTCTTCAGTGTACTGCAGGTACAGGGCAGAGTGGGGTAAGAGACCTTCCACCTGATAGGAAATATATACAAAGAAACTAATGGGAGCAGAGAGGATTGGAAACCCTGTGTTCTCTTAGCACAAAGTGTAGCTCATTGAGAGAAAGCAGTAGATTCTGATCTCCATGAATGTCTTAAGAGCTCTTGGCATCTCTCTGATTGCACAAGAAAATGTGCCCAGACCAAGAACACAAATGTGTCAGGCTCTCATCATTAGAGAATAACAGGGAATGGACCAGACAAGACATGACTCATGAAGAGCTGCTAAAGACAGTTGGGCATGGTACAGGTGATAAATATTAGGGAAATAAAAGACAGTCTATAGAATGGAAGAAATATTTATAAACTATATGCCTGGCAAAGAATTAACATCCAAAATACAAAAGCTAAGCAATTCCCAGTATCATAATTAAAAACGACAACAACATACCCCACCCCATAGCATTAAGCAAGGCCCAGGAAGGTAGAGAAGCTTCATCTTTGATCGAGTGGGTAAATAAGAAGATGGGTTTTTCTGAGACATTCTCCTTCATGACACAATGCAAAAATGAAAGAAAAAGATAAACTATGAAAATATAGGCTAAGTTAATTATCTCATCAATGAATTATCTCACTTTAAAAAAAGATGTAAGTATGTGTATATCCACGTGTATAAACGAAGAGGGCAGTGGAGAAGCTAAGGAACCAGGAGACATCCACAGAAACAGTAGCAGGAGCCAACTCTAAACCAGCCTTCTCAACCAGGGTCCTCATCTAAACCACAGAGCCCAGACACTGCTCATATTTTCTCAGGTTCCAGAAGTGCCAAAGAGGAGTCTCTAATGACAATTTAAAAAATAGTTGTATGCAGCCTTGGTTCAGGGGGAGGGGCTCAGACCTGCCTCAACCGAGTGTAGCAGGCTCTGCTGACTCCCCATGGGAGGCCTTACCTTGGAGGAGGTGGGAATGGGGGGTAGAAATTTTAAAAATCTACAGTAAAACATCTAGTATAATTCTTTTATAATATTATAAATTATATATATGAATATATATAAATTATATTGTTTTATAATATAAATTATAATGTTAAAATAGTAAATATTAGGGTCATTTAGGAGACATTTTCAAAAGTGTTCATGTAGTGGTTGGCAGGACTCAAACTATTTATAAATACCCTAATGTTCTGATTCTTTGAGATTAAAACATTATATGACTGAATCTTTAGACTTTCTCCAATTAGACCCCATTTGTAGTTAGAATATAGTAGAATATAGACAGATGTTGTTAAAAGATAGCTGAATTTTGAAGAAAATTTGCTTCAATTATCTCAATACTGCTTTATGTACCAGCACATATTACGTCTTATTCTTTTAAGAATACTCCTCTGGTAAGGTTAAACTTGCTAAACCTCCCATTTGAAAGGTAGATGGTCCACTGAAGAACAGATTTAAAGGCTCAAACCAAACAATTTCTAAATCATAGAATAGATATTCTTTTAAAAAAACATTCGCTGGGCGGGGGTGGTGCAATCTTTTAATCCCAGCACTTGGGAGACAGAGGCAGGGGGCTCTCTGTGAGTTCGAGGCCAGCCTGGTCTACAAAGTGAGTTCCAGAACAGCTAGGACTGTTACACGGAGAAATCCTGTTTCAGAAAAAAATAAGAATAAAAAAAATAAATAAAAAAGACAACATTCAACTTTAAATGAAGTTTACACTAATGTTTCATGAACATTTTAAACACTTTAAGTATATTCATTCAGTTTGCCTCTGATTTAAAAATGAGTAATTTTGACTTTCGTAGTAACATTTTACAGCTGGAAATGCAGCTCAGNTGGTAGAGTCTGGTATGCACAGGGCCTAGGTTCTACCCTCCAGCACCATTTAAACCACAAGTTGGTGTACAACTAAAGTCTAGCACTCAGAGGTGGATGCAGGAGGGTCAGAAGTTCAAGGCCTCTTTCAGCTACACAGAGAATTCAAGACCGGCCTGGGATACAGAAGACCCTGCCTCATTTTAAAATAAATCCACAAGGAAGAGCATCTCCTGACAACAAAAGCAGTTCTTTCTCCCTGTGCTGTTTTATGTAAAATGTCCAGGTGTTGATGCTGAGTTCCTGCCCACTTTCATTCTGTTCTATACAGTATCTGGACATAGCAAAATAATGACATGACCACAAAACCCTGTGGTAATAACGTGATCATTTAGAACAAGAGCATTCAAAGAATAAATACCAAACAAGTGTTACTGTTAGTGCTTGAAAGAGTCACAAGAAAATGAATCATTACAAGAAGTTTCTTGGGAAACGATTCACAGTAAATAAAAGGCTCTTAATAGCACATACAATTTAAAACTAACAAGAAAGCATTTAAAACTGAGATCTGCTAAATTTCTAGATACTTCACATCCTGACTGGACCTTTTTCCTAGACAATGATTCAAACTGTGGAAAGAAGACATTTCAACTGAAATAATTAAAATTTAGTCTGCAAAGTCATGGCCAAATTGGGTCAGTTAAATTCATCCTTAGAAGTAGCCAAACCAATTAAGCCAACAACTGACAAGTGGGACTTCATAAATCCCACTAAAAATCTTCTAAACAACAAAAGAAACAATCAACCGGGTGAAGAGGAAGCCCACAGAATGGGAGAGACTCTTTGCCAGCTATTCATCTGACAGAGAATGAATATCCAGAACATATAAACAAACAAACCAAACAGATGACCCATTCAGCCTGGGACTTGAACAGAGAATTCTCGAAATAAAAAAATTAAAAATTTAAAAATTTTAAAAAGGGTAAGAAAATCTCAAAGAAATAGAAAAGAAAATGTTCATTGTCTCTAGCCATTAGGGAAATGCAAATCAGAATAACTTTAAGATTTCATCTTACCCCAGTAGAATGACAAAGATGAACAAAACAACAGACACCAAATGCTGGAGGGGCTGTGGGGAAAGGGAAATGTCACTCCCTGTTGGAAGCACTGCCAACTGGTGCAGCTACTATAGCAATCAGAGTGGAGAGTTCTCAAAAAGCTAAAAATAAATCTGCCACATGACTCAGCTATACCACTCCTTGACATATGCCCAAAGGACTCAGCATCCTACTCCACTTGTTCAGCCATGTCCATTGCAGCTCTATTCACAGTAACTTGGAAGTGGAAACAACCTAAATGTCCTTCAGTTGACGAATGAACAATAAAAAGTGTGGTACACAGGGTTGGAGAGCTGGCTCAGCAATTAAGAGCACTGCTGTTTAACAGCAGTGGTGGTGTCCCAGCACTCAGGAGGCAGAGGCAGGAAGATGGATCTCCCAAGTTCGAGGCCAGCCTGGTCTACAGAGCAAGTTCCAGGACAGTCAGAGCTACACAGAGAAACCCTGTCTTGAAAAACAAAACAACAACAACAAAAAAAAAATTGAATACAGCAGCCAGGCATAGTAGCACACNCCTTTAATCACAGCATTCACGAGGCAGAGGCAGACAGATCTCTATGAGTTCAAGGCCAGCCTAGTCTACAGACTCGAATACAGAAGAGGGAGGAAAGAGGGTAAAACAACAATAAGGATGCCTGAAAAACTCATAAGGACTCATACCATTAACTATTTACAAAAGAGAAAAAACAAAAACCACCTGTAATACATCTGTGTATAAATAAATATACATACATCGTTTAAATGAACTTTTCTCATCTGGGCTGACAATACTCCCTCCAAGAGCCAACAATCGTTTAACAAAAACCCCAACACCAGGCAGGAGAAGTCCTCTTTTAAGTTGTCGGTCAGGGCTGTCCAGGAGACCCCCAGAACATACAGGCTATTGCTACTGCCCTTGGATGCCTCCCAGAGGTGGAAGATAAGTCCATATTGCTGAAGACACCATGCACTTCAGATACGGGGTGCAAAGGCCCCTGAGTTGGAGCTGACTTGAAAGTCTCCTACCAGAAGGCACCATGCAAACTTCCAAAGGAGGGAAAGCAACCAACAGTCCTACCCAGCTATGACATCTGTGAACTACAACAATGACCAGCATGGCATGATAACCCTACAGGTACAGTAGGGTTGGGCATACAAACTCAATTTCTTTTTCTTTTTTCTTTTTTCTTTTTGGTTTTTCAAAACAGTGTTTCACTGTATAGCCCTGGCTGTCCTGCAATTCAATATATAGATCAGGCTGGTCTTGAACTCATAGTGATCTGCCTGCCTCTGCTTCCCAAGTGCTAGGATTAAAGATGTGCACCACCACTGCCCAGCACAAGCCCAATTTCTAATTGGACTTAAGATTCACTTAACAAGAGAGAAATTGTATTGGAAACCTAGCCAACTACCTAGGGCTCATGACGTCACTGGTCTTGGAGAATGTACAACCACCACTTTAACTAAACCAACATAATCCTAAATACACTCTAAATATTTGTCCTTATACTCACATAAGTGTAGTCTTCACCTCTTATCAAGGAAACTTCTCTTGGAAACAGATGGAGACTACTACAGAAAACCACAACCAATCTAAATGTAGTGTTGTGGAGCCCAGTCCCACTGGATCCATCTACAAAACACTCCTGCACCTACGGCTCAGGGAACACTGCATTAAGACTGGGCAGAAAGATTGTAAGAGCCAGAGGATCGGGGAGTTTGCTGTGAGACTGAGTCTTTCAGTAATGTCAGAAACGACACCTTTGAAGTCTCACTGACACGACTGCCTAAATATGACCTGAACAAGGGCAACATCAAGAAACATGCTACTGTGGATGGTGGCGGGGTGGGGGTGGAGGGGTGGGGGAGGCGCTTTCACAAGGTCTCAACTTTACATAAAGGATAGGCAACTAAGGAATGCTGAGAGTGGGAGAAATAGTCTTCCCCAGGGAAGAGCACACCACTTGGGTTTCCAATACCAAATTGTCAGCCCTGAAAACATTCATATGGGTAACATTATACAGACTGAGGAGGTTATATTTAGATGTAGATACATATATGCATGTAACAACAATTAATGAAAAAAGAGGCTATAAATTTGAAAGGGGGAAGAAGGGTACATGGGAGGGTTTGGAGAAAGGAAAAAGAAAGAAGAAATAATACCAAAAATAAAAATTACAAAAAAAAAATAACCAAATCATTTAAAACTGTTCTAACTTGAAAACTGATGTGTCATGATCCAACTGCAACAGAAATAAGCTATTTTTAATCCCAAAGATGGTTATTTTTAATTCTTCAAAGAACAGTAACCTAGAAGTGTTGATCTGCCGGGAAGGGAGTCTGAGATGGTGCAACCACCGTGCTCACGGAGAACTCTTGTCAGAGAGCTCTAGAAACAGTATTTTTAAATGCTTTGCTCAGCTTCTCACCAGCAGCCACAGGCCAGCNCAACAAATGTGACCAAAAGCCAACTTGGAAACTTTGCTTTTCACAACTGCAGCTTGGCCTTTCACTCAAGACCTAAGCAAAGCTTCCTCCCACCAACTTGGCAGGGCTAGCTAACAGACAACACAAACAAAATCCTTCTGCTCATGCAAACCTTTCCATTACATTCTTGGAAGCAAGAAGCTATAACATACAGCTCAACTCAATGAAAAGGGAAGGGGTCGTTTCTAAGCTATTTTTTTTTTCTAGATACAACTCATATCCCTGAGACTATCTCCCTAAAATATTTGCTGATTTCTGATGTTTGTCCCAGCATGTTGGCATTTTTACAGCAAGTCCTTAGACTTGCTTGCCCGTAGTTTCTAAAGGACTCTTCAGGAAGAGACTCAACTCCTGCCAAGGCTCTCTAGTATCTCAGCATTCCCAACAGTCTCCCATATGGACTCTACTGGGTAAGCAAAGCACTCTACCTTTAATAATATGACACACTTCCTGAACTTCTCTAGCCCAGAAAACACAACATGCAAAACTTAGTCATTCGTGGCAATAGTATATAACGTCTACTTTGCTCTCACAAGTCTAAAATGAAAATGTAGTAAATTAATTTTAATTAATTTTTTATAATTAAACTTTTAAAATACAGCATATTTTATATATTACCACAATAAAAATGTCTGACAAGCACATTTTCTGAACACAGCTTATCTCTAGCACTAGAAATTCCATGTATTAAAATGTAACNCCATGAACACTATTTTCAGCATTTCTACTGCTCTAGTTTACTTCTCTGTTGCTGTGATAAAACTCACCAAAAGCAATCGGAGAAGAAAGGGTTTAGTTGGCTTATAGGACATAATCCATCACTAAGGTAAGTCAGGGCAGGAGTTTGAGGCGAAGCAGACCATGAAGAATTGTCACTTACTTTCTCTTGGCTTGCTCAGCTACCTTTCCTATACAGTCAAGGCCCACCTTCCTAGGGATGGTATTGCACACATTCTCTTACATCAATTATCAATCAAGAAAATGCCCCACAGACATACCCACAGGCCAATCTGATGGGGTCAGTTCTTCAACTGAGATTCCTTCTTTCTTTTATGTCAAGTAGACAAAAACTGTGACTGTTTATAAATACAAGGGGTTTTTTTTCCTAGAAAATAACCAACTAAAACGAACTCTACATTTGTTCTTCCTAATCAGCTATCTAAGAATTCTGATTCAGTTATCTCAATCCTCATGTCTTTCAGCAGACAGAGTCAAAATGAACATTCTTTCTTCCAACTCATCCTTTTGGACAAATAATTCCTATCCCACACTTCTCCTACACTTCAACATAGTTCTGTAGCAATGGCCCACCTAGATCCTAACCCTGGAAGAAAAGAATCTCCCATCACACTAGGAACCTAAGGGTAAACACTACAATGTGCATTCTTCTTCACATGGTGACAGAACTCCCCAGTGAGAAGTCAATCAAGCCTTAAAATAAGCTCTTTCAAAGTCTTCCTTCTGCCATTGTTTTCAAGGATCATAAGAGGATGGGTGCTCAGATAGCAGGTGTACTAACCCTTCCATGAGAGTCTGTGGGGACAGGAGGGTAAAAGAGCTTGTTACTAAGTGGACCATGGCTCACTGAGATGAGAAAAGATTACAGCATTCCTTGCTTTATAATAATTTCTACATGCATTCTATTTCATTTAGACTAGTCAAGGAAAGCCACACAGTCACTAGGGAGGGAAAGTAGACACTGAAACTACAGACCTTTGCTTTAAATTACAAGTTGCAGAGTCAAATATGGAATAAAGAAAGAAGAAACCAAAGTCAGATTTGCCAACCACAAATGACCAGAGTTGGATAATTCTAAGTAACTGCTAAACATACCAAAGTATAATAAAATACTCGGCATATTTTAATTAACTATACTTTGCTCACATGATAGTACAGGGTACCCAGAAGTAAAAAGTCTCTGGAAAGGAGGATTTGTGTTCCAAATTGATGGGTGCTTGTTTTTCTTGCTTTGAAGAGAACCAGGGCATCACAGAGCTGGAGTATTGTGACTCAGGCTGACATATGCATCCAGCAGGACCTATAACAAACATGTTATGAACTGGGTTGTCTTAAAGAAATTCCTGAAGTATGAACACATGAGGAACAACTAACTAGAAGTGTAATAACAACAAAGAATCCATGTTTTTCTCAATTTTAAAATCCCAGTGTTTTGAAAAGTGAAAATATTTTTACAACTCATTTGGCAGCCAACACTTGTCTGACTTGAACCCACAAGTATTTTTATAATACTTTTATACTGACTGGTAGTAAAAGCCTCACATCAATGGATTTGAGAATATTTCCCCCTTTAAATGTGACTGCTCATCAGTTTCACTTGTATGTGATTATTAACGTGTGATTAAAGACTAATGCCTCAGATACTGCTGGGGGTATTATAGNGCACTTGCGTGCACACACACACACATGTATATATGTATGTATGCATGTTTGTATAACTCTCAAATATCCTGAATTCTAGCATAGTAGTATCTAGGGTTTTGGATACGGATTATAGTCATATTGCAGTTATTAATATTTATAGCTGATCATGTTAAACATAATCAAAACTTGTTCTTCTGCTGGATTATCTCCAATGGCTTTCTGGATCATTCAGAATCAAAACTAAACTCTCTGTAACTGTCTACACAGACTGCTATTTTAAAAGGGCTGTGATATAAGGCATTACTTGGTAACCTGTTAGACATGTAGTAAGCCAGGACCTAGCCCTTTCTATGAATCAGAAGCATAACCTGCAAGACCTCAGAAGGTCCGCTGCCCTTACCCCAACAGTCCACCTACTTCTCTTGTTCTCACCCACTTTTCTCCTACTGTTCATCAGACATGGAGATGCACACTCACCCAGCAGCCTCTTCAGGCTGCAATGAGTTTCCCTATGCTATCTCTGTGGCTCGCTTAATTCTTCACTCAGTGAGATCTTCCCTTTCCTTTATCTGAAAAGTAAAAATGCCCTGACACTCGTGTTCTTCAAACTGCACTGGTGATGCAGAAGCAATGATAAGTAGAACTGCCGGCATCTCTCAACCCCAAACAAAGCAGTAATAATGAGCTACAGTTGCCATTATATATTTCAACACCACGCAGTCATAACAAAAAAGAAAAAAATACATTTCACTTAAGAATGTCCTGATTGGGGGGGGGGCAAAAAAAAAAATGTCCTGATGAAGTATTGATTTATTAAATCTCAACCCTGAAGATACACCTTTTTTATATCCTGTGTGACAAAATGGTAACTAGGTAAGGTATAGTTATCTACATAGATAGTTGAGAATATGATAAATAAAAAATGTAATAATCTTGAATAAAAGCATTATGAAATCATCAGAGTTGAGAGCTCGTGGCTGTAATTTCAGAAACACCATTTCACTTGAAAGAATGACTGACAAACTATGACTAATCAAAAGTGGGTATTTGATAGTTATTTTCTTGAAAATGAACAAAGTAAGCTTGTCATTTTAACAAAACTGACAGTATTTATTACTAGTCATAAAACTCAAGCTTTCAAGTGAAAATTAGAATCTGAGGAAACTTTATCAACCACCATGAGCTTACCAGCTTGTTAATATTTAAAGGCTTCCAACGAGATATATGGTTATAATTAAAGAAGGTGATTTTTAAATATACTGTAGAATGAAATGTGTTAACATGAGAAAACGTGTATAATTCCATAAACTAATCTTTTTGAAATATCAAATACACAATGATATAATATCATATATGGGTATAAAAGATCCAATTAAATACAAGGTACACTAATGAATTTTAATGTAAACAGTACAAAATGTTTTCTGATCCTGTTTCAGAGTCAAATCATTTTTATAGTACTACTTGTTAGGGGGCTGGGAAGATAATTTAGTTGGCAAAGTGCTTGCCACATGTCTTAGTCAGGGTTTCTATTGCTGTGAAGAGACACCGTGACCACAGCCACTCTTAGAAAACATTTAATTGGGGTAGCTTACATTTTCAGAAGTTCAGTCCATTATCATCAGGGCAGGACATGACGATGTGCAGGCAGACATGGTACTGGCAACATCTTGATGAGAAGGCAACAGGAAGTGGTCTATCTCACTGAGTATGGCTTGAGATTATATGAGTCCTCAAAGCCTGGCTCCACAGTGACACACTTCCTCCAACAAGACCATACCTACTCCAAAAAGGCCGCACCTCCTAATAGTGCCACTCCCTTTAGGAGCCATTTTCTTTCAAACCACTATTCTACACATGCATGGGGACCTAAATTTGATTTCAGTACCCCATAAAAAGTCTGGTAAGGCCTGGTGGTGATGGTGCACCCCTTTAATCCCAGCACTCGGGAGACAGAGGCAGGGGAATCTGAGTTTTGAGGCCAGCCTGGTCTACAGAGTGAATTCCAGGACAGCCAGGGCTACACAGAGAAACCCCGTCTTGAAAAAAAGAAAAGAGAAAGGTCTGGTACAGATGTGCATGCCTGTAATCCCAGTGTTGTGGAGACAGAAACAGACAGATTAATAGAGTTTGCTGGTCTACAAACATAGTCAGATCAGTGGGCTACAGTGTTGGTGAGAAACTGTCTCAAAAAATAAAAGTGACAAAGATTAAAGAAGCCACCCAACATGCACACATAGCCATATACAACACAAACATGTACACATATACACACACAGAAATGAAACTACTACTTAACAAGTTTTAGTGTAGTGTCAAAGAAAATCGGCAACTATCTGAAAAGACTGTTAAAATACTTCCCTTTTTTCCAACTATGTACTTGTCTGAAGCCAGAGTTTCTTCATCACTCAAAATCACAGTCCTAAAGATAGGTGCAGATGTGAATTCTCTAACGTCAGACATGAGCTCGTAAAAATGTTCTAACAAACAAACATAAAACACCACAACTCTCTTCTCTCTACTTTATAAAATTATTTTTCATGATATTTGTTCTAGCATTTAATAGCCTTAACATTATTTTTAAATTAATTGATAATTTTTAAATTTCTCAATTTTAATTTTATACACAGTGAATATAATCAACACCAAAACACAGCTCTCATCTCAAAGGGAGTAAGAGTTTTTTATTCTGTAGCCAAATTTGAATGATCAAATTCAATTTATGTTACCCCAAATTCATGTTCCAACATGGAAGCAGTTTCATAAAGTTTCTATAGTAAGAGAACAAAGGAAGCCATAAATAAAGACACTTTTAAATAACATGCTGGAAACACTGATTAAGCCATCTGGTTAACATCAACGTGGAGAAAGAGCGATGGGCCTTAAATGCTCAACAGGTAGCCCTGGGACTGGTGGAAAACTAGGTTTTGTTAACACGTTAAGAAAGGGTTTTGGTTGCTTTGTTTGATTGTTAGGATGTTAAGTTGGCTTTACCTTTAGTGACAAGATGTTAGGTGGCATATAGTAGGGTAAGGAAGTCCCTAAAAACAGCCCAAGATAAACTGTATTTAGCCTCTGGGAGGGCAACACGATCAGCCTTTGTGTACATAGCTTTTACCAGGCATTCTCATTCATAATAGTAACACATATACCACCCCCCAAAACAAAAGAGGCCACAGGGCTCTCAATAACTCTGAATAGTGTGAATAACTCTGAATAGTGTGAATGGGTCTTGAGATTAGTTTGGGTGCTTAAAAACAACTTAAACCAATAGCTAGTTCACAGTAGCAGATTCTGGAGACCTGAACACTTACAATTCACCAGGCTTTTGTTAAATGCTCTTAGACTTATTTTGTTGATAACTCAAAACACCCTTAAGAAGTAGGTATAATACATAATGCCTTTCAAAGATGAGAAAACCAGTAACTGAGAGACCAAGGCATAAACACAGTTAAACATCCCCAGCACACAGCCAATCCTTAACCCAGAGCATATGATTTCACAGCACATGCTCCTAACTGTGACTGATAAGAGAAAGGCTTACAAATGAGGCAATAGTGAGAGTCGGGTAGCTCATCTAACACTACTGATGCAGTCAGAAACAACCAAACACAAAGCCAATTACTTGAGAATGGAAAGGAGGCAATCTAAGGAAGGTCACATGAACAGAAAAAGGCCAAGTAAGCAGCTCACAGACAGGTATTTGAGTAGATGCCTCAAATGTGAGTCTAAGGATTCAACAGTAGGCTAAAGAACATATTCAAATCACAGGCTTGGAAGGCTAGCAGAGGGTCGCTGTTGTCCCTTATAGCCGGGTTCCTCATGCTCCTGATGCATTCTTGCTATTGCCAGCTTCCTTTGTAGTACAACCTTCAGCCAAAGCCTTAGGGTATTTCCTAGTTGTCATGTCCAGGGAAAGTGACTATATCTTAAATGCATTAAGGCCTATAACATGTTGGTATCTTGAAGAGACACCATCCTGACTGGGATTAGTGACAGGAAAGGCACATATTGTCTGTATTTATGAAGGAGTCCTATTAAGGTCAAAAACAGCAATCTCTTCCAATTTCAAATTCTCCTAAGCTAAAAATTCTGCTGGAACATGCAGATAAACTCTGCATAATCTTGCATTTTCTCCTTCCTGTAATATTTAAACTATGAATCATTTTTGTTGGGGATGATTTTTTTTAAATGAGAGGTCTAATATATGGAAGAAAAAAAAGAAGTGGGTGGCAGAGCAGGACTCGGTTTTTGCAATGCAGCATTCAATCCAACTATGGAAGTTGGAGCAGAAGTAAAGTGAGACCTCAGACTGTGGTTACCAGTATTTGGGAAGGAGGGAGAAAGCCTTAAAGCCAGGTTATCAGAGTTCATCCACATCCCTGCACAAGGTGTTACTCAGTGAGAGACAGACTATGTCATCTGAGAGAGAGAAAGGTGGAAAACTGACTCCGTTACGCATTTGGGAGACTAGAATGGAGAATACAGCATGCCTAAAATCTACAACAGAAAAAAAGGACGCACAAGCTTCTTTGAAGAACTTTAGATGAGATTAGGAAAAGCTTCTCTGAAGAACTTTAGATGAGGTTAGGAAAAGCTTCTAATGTACAATGGGTGACAAATGACCAACGATACTTTCTCTCTGAGTGTTCTCTCACTTTATGTCAGTGACCATACAAAGAAATACAAGTTTCACAGCTTCATTAATGTCCAGACCACCCTAACACTATTTCTGCCTTGACTCTCTAAGTTCATCAGACCCAACTCTTCTATCTGCAGTTACTGAAGTAACTGATGGTGAGAAACAGAATGCTCAATATGATAACTGTGCTCCCTGGTATTTTCCACAGTCAAGTGGGCTGCCATCCAATCTTCCTGCCTCCTCCTAACCACAGCCCATGCTTCAACATATGGTGTGCAGACAGCAGTGACTCAACATTTTGCTAGATCATAAACAACAAACACGGATATGAAGCAGTTATCAAGTGCTGTAGACTCCACAGACTACCATGGTTCTACTGCGTGATACAAGTGAAACTCAAAGAAAAACATGGCAAAGATGGAGGGTAGGACTGGGGATGCAGCTCAGCTGGTAGAGGGCTTAGGCAGCACACACCAGGCCCTGGGCTCTGTCACCTGAATCACAGTGGCTTATACCTTTAATCCCAGTCCTCAGGAAGGTGGAGGCAAGAGGAACAGAAGTTCAAGGTCATTCTCAGCTACACAGCAAGTTCAAAGCCAGCCTAGGCTAGAGATTGTCTTTAAAAGCCTAAGCTAAAGATTGTCTTTAAAAAATGTTTAAGGATTTTTTTTTTAAGGTAAAAGGTACCTGGAAGCTTAGGTAGAAGGGGGGGGGTTCAACATTTTCTGGCAAGCTGATGTGAATTTCTGAAAGGCAGACTATAAGGATCTGCCTCACTTTGAGCTGTTAGCTTTGGCAATGCAGGAAAGTGCTCAACAATGTGGGGTCTAGGGTTATGAAAACCTGCCTATGCTAGCACTTACTAATCAGAATTTTACTTTGGGCAAGTGAAGGGCAAATGAGTATTTGTTGTTATTATTACTAGTCCCCTTGAGATATCCAATATTAAAGAAATGTTCAGGAAAGATTTCCAAATAAAGTCTTTAGAACACTAGTGATGCCAGAGTTTACAGTAAAAAAGAGGAAAGCTCCTTTCTGTCACTCTGCAGCAAACAGCTGCTAAAGCATTTCCTACATGACAAAGAGCAAAGAGCCTGACAAAAGTGCATGTGATAAATACGTGTGTGTATACTATATGCACACATCACATACACATACAAATATACACATAAAAATCAAGCACGAAACACAGTGCAGATATAGGTACTGGTTAAAGCCATATAAAGCAATGGGTGATTTATAAGCAGTGTAAGAGACCTCTTACAGGAATACAGTTAAAAGTTAATGAATTCCTACCAACTAATAAGAAGAAGACACATGTCAACAGAATACTTAGAAGACATTAGACTTGGAAGAACTTTCCAAGATATCTTTATTTAAGCTACCATTGTTTTCACATTTCTACCATAGAACTCAGATACTAGGCTAATGCCAAATATACTTCATGTTTGAAATGTGGTCCAGTAGGGCTTCCAAAATGGACAGGCAAACATTATCCTACTCTTAAATATCTAAATAGATTCTTTTGTTTAATTTGAAATTCAAGTTAAAACTTCCTAGTAAACAACGTGGCTATTCTAAAAGCAGACTGAGTATTTTATGTCAAACAGCTGTGCACACGCATTTAGTCTAAAATACTATATGCATGCTTTCCTGCACCAACACTGCTGAGGTGCCCTCCAAAATGTGGGATCCTAGGGCCTGGAAGACAAAAGGTCACTGGAAAGTGAAAAGTATTACGTGATTCAAACCAACATCAGGCACAGAGAAATAATAGCAATGGAAAAATATTTTCATTGCTTTTATATTCTGTAAGAGATGAATATGCGTCGTTATTGAGATTTTTAAATTCCTGTAATATGACAAAATAAATGATTCTCTGATGGTTCACAACTGACCATCAAATCAAAACAGGACTGAGGAGCTTTTCAGAGAGATAACCCAAGGTGTGCTCACTTAGAAATAACCCAGAGCTTACATTTTCTGTCCTCTACCTACTGTCATTTTGTGTGTGTTTCTTTAAGAACATTATCCATTACCTGTTTTTCTGCATGTATGTTTGCACTTAATTGGTTTAACACTGAGAAATAAGCAAACATGACTCCTTACAGTTAGTTACACTAGACCGAGCATAGAGGGTGTAAAGACCGCAGACAGGGTTTGCCACAGGCCACAGCAATTCAAGGAGAGCCTACACGAAAGTTTTAAGATGATGATAATCAGATATCAGAAGAAATGAACGAAATGTATCTGAGTATAAACAAAACCCCGTAACACGTGCTTCAAAGCCCAGTCAGTGAAGCAGCTGCCCACCTAGAAGAGACATCTCTCCTTGACAAACTGCACACATTTACAGTACACAAGAAATGGCAAAAAAGATGCACAAAGAAGAAAATTCCATTTAAGCTCTTTATATCACTTGATGTTAAATGGCAGACTACAAATCCAAACGCAGAAAATAACGACAAGGAATTTTTACAGTGTAAAACGTTTGTCGTCGTTTGTCGTCCACTCCCCCCAAAAAACTAGAAATGGATACAATTGAAAGCATGATTTTTATTTTATCAATAAAAAAAAACTAAGTTACTTTATAAATAAAAAATTACCGTCTTAGAACTGAAATATGCCAGTGGGTAACAAGCCCCGGATGCTCACAAGCAGCCCCGTGTCTGTTCCCATACTGCATTCCTCTGACTAGAATTTTTCTAGTTCCTAGTTCAGAAATGAAATGATGAAATGCAATGTGTACGTGAAGCCAATGAAAATTAAACTTTAAAAAGATGTTTTACGAGCTTTTAAAAGGAGATCTTGTGCTAAATGATATGATGTCAGTAACTAACCTGAAAGAGAACACTGGAAAGGGCAAGTTAACAAAGAACACTTCTATGCACAGCCTGCCCACAGAGCAGTCAGTAGGCCAGCTTAGCCAGGACATGCAACAACTGTTCCGAAAAAGAAAGTTTTACGATTCTTTCTTCATGTACAACAGATTCTTTCTTCACAAACCTTCCTAAGAATGGTGGAAAATGAGCACTTTCAAATCTTCCAAAGTGTTTGATTAGGGGCTTAAATTCAGGTATTTGTGAATCTGATTCAGTTTGCAACAAAGAAAGTTCCCTTTACTTATTCTATGGCTTTGTTTTCGCTGCTTGACTCCCTATGAAGAGGCAGAGAAAACTCAGAATGTCCCCAAGAAGCTATGCTCCAGCATTGAAGTATACCAAATGTACTTTCCTACCTTAGCCACTATGAACACAGTGCTCCTTCCAATGAAACCACTGATAGGCTTTTACAGATCAGCTCACAGTATACATTTCTCTACCAATCTCAACATAGCTCAGCATCATTCCCTTCACACAGAATAATGTTAATGTAAATAGTAAACAGGTAAAACAGTATCAGTTAAACGTTACATACACAGGGGTAAAGAGCCTCAAGTAATTCATGTTATGATCATATTATGATTCCTCTTGACTTCATTACTGTTCCACTCAGCAAATCTCAATCATAATTAGAATTAGAAATTCCTAATTATTAGAACTAGAAATTCCATATCATATTCCAAATATGCTTTCTTGTTTTTAAATATAAAAATAACACAATTACCTGGAAACAACTGCTAGTGGCAATTGTTTTATAAACTGTCATATAAACCTGTATTTTCTATCCTCATTGCCCAGGCTTTCTTACAATGAAGCATATTTATTAGTGGTGCCAACCATACTACAAGATTCCATCAGAAGTATCATTAAATTACAATTTCTTTGCAACATACAGTAGCTAGAGTACTGTGTTCCCCACTTCACAAAGAAAAGTTAAAATGGAAACAGTATGGAGGAATATTAAAATGACTTTTATGAAACATATACGGATTACCAATGGCCATTCATATCTGTCCATCCAGATCCACTTTGGCCGGTGTTTCCTCTGTGCTCCAAAAGGTTGGTATCTATAGACCTGGGCTCTGGCTCCTCATCAGATTTGGTTAACTGAAGATACCATCATGAAAGAGGAGGACAGTGCCTTTTCATAAGGAAATAAAGCTGGGAGTGTGGCACCTGGGCAGACAGCATTATTGTAAAGGCTATTATTGATACATTAATTTTTGAGTGGCTCAGAATATTACATATGCCATTGATAATGTGCATGCAATGTGTGTATGTTTGTAAATGGCTTCCATTTCATAATAGGCTATATACATTAAATAGGTACAAAAAATAAATCTCTATTTTCTTTGTAAGGTGTTTAAAGGGCAAATACAATAAACAGAGGCAGCCCTTTCTAGTCTAGAGATCCCATTGTGCTTTCAACACAACCTTAACATCTTCTACAGAGGAACTGGCTCCTCCTCAGAAATGAACATTTTTTCCAAGTACTAAATTTAAGGCTCAAATTTCTTACATTTTGCTGAATCTCCTTAAGCTGAAGGGAAAGAGGAAGCAGGGTGGCAAGTGCCATCTTGTGGACTTCCTAAAAATTGTTTTCTTTTGTTTCAGAGTTCCAGAGCTAATCATTATAAATGTTTACAAGGTTCCAAATAACCAAAATGTTACGGCAACTCAAATCAAGGTTAACTTTGCCAGGACTTTATATCAATAACTATAATAAGCGGCATTTGTGGGAGGAGGGAGTTGAGACAGGGTCTCACTTCAGCCCAGGCTGCCCTGGAACACATATAGTGCAGGCTGGCCTCAAACTCCTGCAATCTGCCTGCCTCAGCCTCTCAGNTGCTGGGATTACAGCCATGCACTGCCATACCCAGCACATTTATGGATTGGAGTAAGATCCTTC
>LZPO01066927.1:7063-17611 GCA_001675575.1 Neotoma lepida
GAAACCACTGCCTGGCATTTCTTTCAAGTATTCTGAGTAAATAAAGTAATAAAACTTCGTCTTCCTCTTGAAATTCTTTTAATTAAATTCATTGCTTTTGAAACCTAAAGTGTGAAACAATTCATGTGAAATTATTCTAAAACTACAGACTCTGCTGTAGGAAGTCTCCAGAAAAATGAAGATTCCAAGTTTCGGAGAGGTTCCCAAGTGACACTGAAGCTTTGGGAAACTGGATAGAGGAGTCTTCAAGAAGGCCTCACTGCCCAGCTTTGATGAATGTGGATAATTGGAAAACTCCAGCATTGTTACTTAATGATATTGTCGTGGCATACCCAATCAATNGTTGGTGTTGTCATTGATCTAAACATGCCATCATTTCCAGCCATGAGGAGACAACTGATTACCAATCTTCTTCTCTTAGGCTCTCATTGGGCACACGGAGACTCTCCATGTATGCATGACATTCATAGGCTTCCACAACTCTCTCAATCCCTTTCTGTCCTTTCATGGGTGTGACATTCTTATTCTGAACTCCATGTTGATTCCTAAGATCACAGAAGGTGCGTTTATAGTCCTCACTTTGAGTAATGGTAGGGCCTAAACACAGAAACAGACAAAAGTGGTTGTTTTATCATAGTTTATTCTACTTATACCATATCTNTGAGCTTGACACTGACCTCAGAGTGATTGAAAGACAGCTAAAGAGCCAACTTGGTTTAACTGAACCTTGTTCTCACTTTTCTTTATTTTCTGTTCCTTGCATTCCTCCTCCTCTTCATACTAGCAGTGAAAGATATTTTACACAAAACACTCATTCATGAAACACATGGACACTTTTATAAAAGCATCTTAGTCTAAAGTGGGGAGGGATATAAGAGCCGTTCCTAAACCATAACACTTTGTTCTGGAGANCTCAGGCTCAGTAGGGTACCATTTGAAAAACAACGCCGCCTTTCCCATGCTGGCTTTCTACATAGCTGCCTCAACAATTTTTCACAGCCTCCTAATAGATACCTTGCTTGAAATTGCTGTTTAAGTCAAAACTCCCCGTTTCCTCTCAATGAATTGGAAGGTAATGCAGTTTTAATTTTAAGTCCAATTATATCTTGAGAGATGAATAGTGCAGGGCAAATCCTTGCTTAGGGCCAAAAGGGAGTGATGAATCTTTCACTTACATTTTCAGATTGCTCTAAGCCCCTCTGGGCCTCTCAAGAAACAGAAAGGTGTAGTTATAACCAGCCTCTTTGGTGAAAAATTAAATGGAAAGGGGAATGAGGGTAGATATTGCTAGTATAAGACAGCATATTTAAGCTTTGCTGCAGTTAGANAAAAATTCCATGGCTTATCACAGCTAAAGCCTTATTCTTGTTCATACTTCACATCAGCTCATTTCTTCAAGGGATCTTACCCACTACAGTTATTCAAGCAACCACTGTCAGTGGCTCCAGTTTGATGCAAACTCTGATATCACTAGCATGCAGGGAGGGAGATGTAGTGAGCATGACATAATGGTTCTGTTTATAATTTATAGACCACTACCAGTTTTCTGAAGCAAATTTTCACAGAGAGAGAAAAGCAATGTTGCATTTTTTCCCCAAAGGGAGAACAAGAAATCACAAATGAAATATAATCATTGGTTGCTTCAATGTACACTGCCTTGCCTTCTTGTTTCTCCCAATATGTCTCATTAAGACTGGAGCTGAGAACAAAAATGATAGGCATTAATTGCCTACTAGGTGTCAATTGTGGCTAAGTTTATAAGGATTAAATTTTTCAACTGAGTGGGACTGGGGAGGTGGCTCAGTCAGACAAATGTTGGCCCTTCAAACATGAAGACCTGGATTGGAGCCCCAGATTCCATTTAAAATAGCTAGGCATTGTGGTGTGGTGTAGAGTTGCCCAACACCTATCTGCTTTCTCTTGGAGTGACACTATTTTTTCTTTTAAAAAAGTTCTCTTAGCTAAGGATTATTGCTTCAGAATATTTTACATGCTGCTTCTCTTTTTTATATTTTTACATTTGTATTTAAAACTCCCTGTGTCATGGCCTGTTGAATAAACACATACCCATTCACAAATATATTCATCACATTGTTCTTTCATTCTTTTCTGAATGTAGTAATTCTTTGAAGAAATCTTATCAGAATATTAATTAGGTTCAATACAGCTGATGAGTATTACCAGGAAACTTGCCCAGAAATGCCATGTCCCAAAGCCCATAANGTCTCACCTCTCAGTGTGACATTCTCTCCTGGGAGATGCCTTGCTACATTTTATAACNCACACTTCTAGTTGGGGGCACCTTGAGGTTGTACCCAGAAAGGGTAGGGTGTGAATGACCAGACAAGTTAAACAAAAAAGTCATTCAGGGATAATATGTTAACCCAAAGTGCATATGGTAAGCTTACCTATAAGAATAGCATCATATCTTCACTGTGTGTCCAAGATAAAAACATGAGGGTGTGTAATAACCCAGATAATAATTCCCTTTATTACTCTGAGAGATAAATTCAAGTTTTAGGCTTCCAATCTCCTAGTATTGTGATCTGGATTAATTTCTTAAATTCTTTAGATTTTTCTTTCCCACCTATATAATATTCTATATAAAATAGAATATTCTTATTTTTTACATACTTTTACTTTGAAGTGAATTTAAAGAAAAATGTAAATGTCATATTAGATGGGAAGTTCTCAGAACATATTAAATGCCAGATAAAGTTAGGCAGAGATAGTGTGAGAAGTAGTTTTTGAGACAAGAGGCAGATTATAGTCAAATCCTAGCCATTTAACTTCTTAGGGGCAAATATGGGAGATGGTGGATAGAGGTAACAGGGAGGACCACAGACTCAAAATGTGAAGTTGGAAGTATGAAAAAAAATAAAAAAAACTCAAGTAGCTTATCAGGACAAGAAGTCTTTTGTAAATGAGTTCGTGAGTTAAGTCTGAGAAATAATACACAAGATGCTGGATGTACTGTTCTAGGGGAATAGTGACAACATAAATAAAGTTTGATTTCCATTTTATTGTCATGATGGTTATAAAGTGATAATGTGTATATCGCTGTAATCCTTAATACAGCAGGTTGGGAGGTGGAGCCTGATGGGAGGTACCAAGATCATGAAGGCTTCATTCACATGGGAAGAGTGACACTGTTATCAAAGNTTTGGGCTCTGTCTTGGATTTGTTATGCCATGTGGGACCATAGCATTTCTTCCTCTCCTGTTCTTCTGCCTTTCTGACTGCACAACCAAAGGGCATTCTCATATGNTAGCACCTGTCTTTCATTGCCTCCAGAACTGTACAACAATATGCTTGTGCCCTTCACAGATATTCTGAAGTAGTAGCACAAAATGGGCTAAGACAAGGTAATTTTGAGAGAATATTTCCTCAATCCTCTGAAGGTCTTCAAGAACACTTCTGCATGTCAGGCAACTTCGTCTCTCCCCTGGTCAACCAAGTTCCTGTGACCTCTGTGCTCAACTTTTTGCTTGCTTAGGCACATCTTGATCCCATTTTGTAAAATTNGTTTTTCTAAAACTAGTTTCCTCTGCCCAATAACCACTTGAAATCTACTCTGGAGGTTCTCCACTATCTGAGCATACCTTGCTTTACTGTGAGAAGCCTGTGGGGAAACACTTAAGCATACTCGGTTCCCCTACCTCCTGCACTGCTGTGAAGGACACTGTGAAAGTTAAGGTATGCCTCTGCTGCTTCTGTTTTCTGAACAAGGTTTCATGGTGTGCAGAAAGGACTCCCTGGTGAGCAGGAGAATGTAGAGGATCAGGGAGGCTGCTGAATGGTCAGGAGAAGAGGAGGAAGTCATCAGGTAAACTCTGTGTCCATCTCAGAGNNNAGACAGAGTCAAGACGATGAGGCTGGAAGTGGCATGGAGGACTAAAGGGATATAGAAGTTAGAAGTGGAAACATGAAGAATAGGGAAGTAGGTTGTGAGGGTCAGAGGGAGGAGTCATTCCTAGGGAGAAAAAAAACCTCTGCAGACTATGTGTTGTGGGTGAAAGGTACTGTTGTCTTAAAGCATTCACCACTGACAGACACACTCCTGGCACCCAAAACAGAGGACACACTGAACAAAATATTAAGGGAAAGAGGAAGGGAAGAACATCCAGTGACTGTAGATGGTAAAAGACGACATGGGTTCCNGGTTTCTAAGATAGCTTAGGTATANGCATCCCCTGGTTTGTGCCCATTGATTTCCCTGGGCACTGCCATGGCTGTAAGGATAGAATGNCNTTCTTGTCTCTGCAATAACAAATTCAGGCACAGTATGTCATGTCTCTCATGTGAGACTTTATAGCCCAACAAAAGAAATGCATCAGATATTTGTGAACCAAGAAGCTCTCTTTTATAATATTTCCTCATACTTGGATTGCCTATGATTTTCTGTGTAACACTCACATAATAGGTTTAGATACTATAAGTAAAGTCTGTTTCTAGGTAAAAGCTGTATATTTGGTCACTATAGTGTCCCAGCACTTAACATTCCATTGGTGTGCTCACTGCCCAGTTTTGATTTGCTATGGTTGTTTCCTGAATGACCAGTTGCTAAAATGAATGGGTGAGAGAGAAAAGGGACATAGGAAGACTGTTGGTCTGGAAGAGGAACACTCTTGCATGTTTCAATTTGTAAAACTTGGAAGATCACACACTGTCTACCAAAAAAGACCTTCATAACAAAATGTGCTTTCATCTTAGAGAGTGAAATCTGAGTGGCGTGATGATCAACATTCAGCATCTGGACTCCAGAGGGATGACTCCTTTCAGCCATTATACCTGCCTCCCTCACTGGCTTTGGCAGTGCTCACTCTCATATCACCTGGCTTCCTTCCATGAGGTAGGGACAGATCATCAGTTGGTTAACTCTGGGGACTGACAACTCAGAACCAAGGTGGGTACCCAAGCTGTCGAGCCTGAAACATTGGAGTACTACAGTAATAAACTTGCTAGTACCCTTTATGTATTCTCTGCCTCCCCATTCATGGACACAATTGTCCTGCCTCCGCAGGTAATTTGAACGTCTGGATGAAGCTGTCTCCTCCTTGTGGTACCCCATTCTACATCAGATTACCAGGAGCTAGGAAGAATTGCAGCTGAGCCAGAGTCAGATGGACAAGGTGTATGATTTATGTAGAGATGGCGTAATAGGCAGGGATTTTAAAATTTGATGTAGAGCTGAAGAAATTCAATAAAAAGTAGGTCTACAGAGGCATGTTTTACTGTGTGTGAATGTTTTCATAAACACCTCTGAAGAGATAATACTGTACAGGTGAGTGTAATAAAAAAGGATTTTCCTTTTCATTCCTGCCAATCTGGCCCTTTCACAAACTCTCTGATGAGAGAGAAATATGNGCTTATTGGGACTGTTCTTTCTTGCTTATCTAGTTTCCTTTTTCAACCTTTCTAATCTTGCTCCCCCTCCTTTCAGGTTTTATTGAATTTTTGCAAGAGAAAAAGAATTTTGCTAGAAAGGATTTTACTAGAAAGAGCAAGTTAACCTGAATTGCTGACAAATGNAGGGCACTGCAAATGCCTAACGAGTCACCCACAGCTAGGGTGCAGCATCCTAATGAAGTCAGCTATCTCTAGGGAAGCAAGAAAAAGTCATAAAGAAAACCCTGCATATATTAGAGGAGACAATTACCCTGGAAAATGTCTAGCAGTAAAGGCTTTGGAGATTGGTGTACCTGGTGCTAATGCCTGACTCAGCTTCCAGCAATCTCTGTGACCTCCCCCAGATCCCAGGTTCCTATCATTCTGACTTGACACAAAATCAGAGTTGATTTTTTTTCCAAGCTAACTGGAAGATAAAATGGGGTGGGAGCAAGCATCTTATTGTCTTGGTGTCACAGTCCATATTAGCTGAGGTTCCTATTTCTCCAGAGCAAGAGAAGTTGTGAAAAGAAAATTAAAGAGGTAAGACCTTCTTACTGGTCTAGCTTTTGAACTACAAAGGGATCATTAAAATGGGTGTGAACCCTCTTCCTTTCCCCCAATAGTCTCATTTTCTTTCTGTTCTTTATCCTTCTTATTGCTTTAAACCAATTTAGATTTGTATATTAATTTTACATGAGTAATGTTACATAAGAATTTTTTTCATAGAGATATATGTTAAGGGACAAGGCAGACTGTGAATGGCCATGGGAGATCAAGATGAATAAGAACAAGATTCATGACATACATGTATGAAAATGCCATAATGATGCCCAGTACTTCNTAGGCTAAACTTGAAAGTAAATTATCAGAATGAATTTTTTTTTTAATGTAAGTGAACTGAACATCTGTCTGGGTTAATAATCTAAGCTACTTAATTTCCACCTGGGTCATTTACTATAAGAAATACATTTTTTAAAATTATTGGAGATTATAATATATTTACATTGTCTCCCTCTTCCATTTCATCTCTCCAACTTCTCCCATNTACTCCTTCCTTGCTCTCTTTCAAATGCATGGTCTCCTTTGCTTTAATTGTCATCTTATATGTATATAAGCATTCCTAAATACAGAAACACAAGATGCTTGTTCTGCACGATGTTATTTGTGTATTTTCAGGATTGACCACTTGGTATTGGATAACCAGTTAGTGTACTCATGCCTGGGGTAGACTATTTCTTCTGCTCTCAGCATTCCTTAGTTGTTTATAGGTTTGTGTTTATATTCTCTCTCTCTCCCTCCTCTCTCCCTCCTCTCTCTCTCTCTCTCTCTCTCTCTCTCTCTCTCTCTCTCTTTGTGTGTGTGTGTGTGTGTGTGTGTGTGTGTGTGTGTGTGTAGGGTTGAGGTCTAGTAAGCTTTTTCCCTTCCAAATCAGGATGTCTGTTTGTGTCATCCTTTAAGAAGCAGAATTCTCACTGCCAAGCCACAGTCTTACCCTGAGTATGTTCTGGGGAATAAGAGAGAATTCCGAAGGGCGAGATGAGGAAGATGTATATTGGAGACTACTGAGTGTTCGATTTAGATGCCACGAAGACGCATTGCCCTTAGAGGATCTCAGACCCAGCAGGAGGAGCAAAGATGACTACAAAAAAGGAGCTTCTTCAATTAGCACTCATGCACATTTTGTTGTGTCATAAAACCTCTGGGTCTGCTTTACCTTGACACTGTTTCTCCACTTTGAAAGTCATGCTGTTCTGTTGTATGTAAAGACAGTCCCTTAGCTAGCATCTCCATCCTGGACCTCCCCCCGCCCCGCCAAGTTTGTAGTTTATGTGTAGTTGGTGAGGTCTAGGTAAGATCTTCTTCACCCCACCCACCTCACCATTGACATAATTCCTTTCAAATTGCTGCTNTTATGAGCATACTAGGCCACTTNTCTATGTTTTTATCCTGTGTACACTTAACTAACCAGGTTGATTTTTCTTAAGNAAAGGTCTTCATCTTCCATTGAAGTTCACACAGTGATCAGAAAAGGGAACTACACTGTGAATGAAGTAGCTACTTAGATTTCTGAAGACATTAATTTCCCTTTAATGGTTTCTAGGTCCCTTGCCAACAAATCAAAGGGGGTTTAATTTTCCTTTATGAAGTTTTCATTGAGCATTATACAATGAACTACAATCTACGTCTGCTGTTTCTGATTATCCTGCTAATGTATTATTCAGATCTCTTCTTATNCTAGTCAAGCTCACTGGAGGCTTTCTTTATTTTATTACCAATTACCACCTGTATCAGCTGGAAAAAAATTATATTGTTCCATTTTATCCAATAATGCTGCTCATTAGACACTTTAAAAGAAAAGCTGCTCAAGAAAAGATTGAAACTCCCTGGTAAATTGCTTTTTAATTCATTTTCTAAACAAATATATGTTTAAAATATTAGGTTTNCAATAGTGAGANCNAGATCCTACTATCAATGGAGTCCTAATTAAGAGNTAACTAAGCTTCTATTATNNTTTACTAATCTGCCCACATTTTTATCTNGTGAAGAATATCAGGGGTTTACTTCTATACAGTACCTAATTTCAAGTGGGNTAGGGTTTATTAGTATGATTATTGTCAGCTAGTAATGCCTGAATCTCCCATTGGTGGTACTGCATTGTGTTTCCCACTTCTTCATGCTTCCCAGGAGTTTGACTCTTTGTCATGTGACCTCCTATTGTCTTTCTGGTGGTTCTCTCTTAGTACCCAGCTTCCACAAGTTCCCAGCTTGTAGAAGCATCTAGTTTCTATTCTCCCCTCTTACACTTCTACCATCCCATGAGATCATGTGGAGCTGGCCAGACACTTGATGTGGTCTGCAGGTAATAACATTCACTTTGTGCTCTTGAGTTTGGCTTGTCTATAAAGCAAGAAAGTATCATTCATCCCACTGTATCTCAGGGATCATGATGGTGCTACTATGGACATCAGGATGGACAACAGGACAGAAATTATGAACCGCTTTCAGTTGGAAGGGTGTATTCAGAACAGTATCCACTTACAATGTCCTGGGAAACATTTGTGCATGAAGCTTCCACTTGGGTCCCAAAGTCAATTCCTTACTTCCCCAAATCTGGTGACAGTACCCAATAGACTTGGTCTGCATTCAATGTGAAATTATAGAATGATATAGGAAGGGACCAAATAAGTCAGCTTTGGGCATGACCATTGGTAACATCTGCGATGCTGCATGAAGGCAATTGTCTGACACAGTGCATGGTCCTTCCCTTCATCCCCTCCTCCCTCCTTCCTTCTTTCTTCCTTCTTCCCTTCCTTTCTTCCTTCCTCCCTCTTTTCTTTCCTTTTATTTTTCCTCACTTCCTTTCTCCTTTTTTCTTTCATTTTCTTCTACTTTTCCTTTTCCATTTTCTTTTCTTCCTTTTTTTCCTTCCTCCATCTCTGCTCCTTGTTTCTCCATCCTCTTTCCTACCTTCCCTCNTTCCTTCCTCTCTTTTCTTCTTCCCACTCCTTCTCTATCTTCCTCTCCATACTAAATTTCTCATCTTGTAATTTGAGAGTTGGGAGTCCATAGTAGAAATATCGCTAGCAAAACAAAACACAAATGTGTCTTTTTTCCAGATGGCCTCCATCCAAACAGCCAGGCGAGAGACTGATTATTCTCACAAAACGTGAGGCTGTGCCCTAATAAACTCAAATGGTAGGAAATATTCTAGTGTATTAAATAACAGTTTCTTTTGATCAAGTGTTATAAAGGGAGTATGTACCACAGGACATGAAGATAAATAGGAATTGTGACGACTACTGTACAAGTATATTATGGCATGATTTCTGTTTTCGTTTGTGTGGCAATGACAAAATACTATAGACTAAAAAACTTAAAAAAANAGAGAAAAGTCTTTTATCAAAAAATCCCTGAAGGCTGGAAGTGGATGAAAGGGGCCATTGAGTTAGGTGTCTGTTGAAGACCTAGGCATCTTATTCTTATATGGTACCATGTTTTCATGTACTGCAAGGACAGGAAGCCCCTATGCTATCATATGGTGAGAGTTAGAAGAGTGAGCCAAGGGCCTGCTTCAAAAGGCCTTAATCCCAAGGGAAGACTTCTCATCTTATCACATTAGCAAAGGCTCCACATCTTAAAAAATTCATGGTAGCAACAACTGCTTTTTTCCCCCTTTTCTTCCTTTCATGTGTTAACCTTAGAAATGAACTTAATGGATGTGGAGAGAAAGCAAACTTGGTATTTTTTAATTTTTGCTTTTAAAGTTTTGAAAAAGTGTGATTTACNTGATTCTATATTGGGGGGATATATTTGGTTGGACTTAATGATGCTATTAGCTTAATCCATCAGATCCTGCCAACATTTGACTATTTTAACCCACACAAATGGCAATTACATAATTAAACTATGCATTTAAAACTCTCAGTGTAGGACACTCTGAATAGCTGATTTTTAGTTTGTTCAGTTGTGAGGACAACTGGGTATCATATCCTCATCATCTCTGGGCTGCGACAATGATATTCAGATTCAGTAGTCCACTGTTAGATTTGTGCAAATGGCACATTTTCCTTTAATTAAGACGGAGATTTACAATCTTAGAAACTAACAATTTTTGGCTCTATGTGCCAATGTGCACCTCTGTCGTTTCTGTTCTATGATCACATGGGGTAAGATTAGTGGTATAACATCAGTAGAATTCACAGGGAGTGGGCCTGGTGGGGGAAGCACATTCTTCTTCGTGGATATTGTGATAGGTGTAACATTCACAGATTATTTAATTTCTGTTACACTGTGTAGAGCATGCCAGGGTTAGAAAATAGATCAGAAGAAGGAAATCCCTCATGTAAAATCACAAAGTCAGCCAGACTGAGCCAGACTCAGGCAGTACCAATAGACTCTGGGGCCCAAGGTTATATACTTACCTGTTGCAAGGGGATAAGTCACAGCAGAAGCCACTGACAGATGTTTTGCATAGCACCAGTGTCTCCTGGTAGTCATAGTTCTGGTGACCCATGGTGAAATGACTCTTCTTTTCAATTTCCCCAACAATAAGGAACTTCAGAAATAATGCTGTACCACCATTTGTATAGTCTATACATATTGAGTCCATTGCCATGTCAGCTGAAGCAAGAGCAAATTTTAGAAAGTAGAATTAAG
>LZPO01066927.1:18191-28364 GCA_001675575.1 Neotoma lepida
CTTAATACAATCAATAAAAATTTTTAATAAATTAATTTAATAAAAATATTTAAAACAATATCTTAAGCCCTTGGAAGAAAATGGAAAATAGAACCAGCTGCAGTATACTTCCCTTGTTCTGCACTGGTGTCCCATNTAAATTGGTTTTTCACAAAGTTACAGAGGTTTACAGTCACCTTCTACCATAGCTTCATCCTAACTTCTGCTGTATTGCTGAGTTCACCCTAACAGCCTGCTAAATGCCCTCTACTCCTGTTATATGGTCATATGACCTCATGACAGGNAAAGCCAGTCTACTCTATCACCTCTTCTCACTGTACACTCAAAATGAAGTCCTGATGTTCTGGAGTGTAAAGATCATTGGGGTAGGCTCCTGGTCACATTGGTAATGTGGCCCTCCTACTGCCTGTGCATCATCATTCCTGCAGGCCATAAGCCTCAGTGGGCCCCTGGCTGGAATGGTGAAGCACTATGAGTGAGACTTCGAGAACATGAGCAGCTAATAAGTATTAACATATATATATATATATATATACATATATATACATATATATATATGTCATCTATCTAAAACCACAAAAATATTAACATTTCTTTGAAAATAGACAATGGGCAGTGAGACCCCCTAAAAGAATAGAATCCCACAGGCTGACTGGCTATAGTTTTGCTAATTTTGGCATGAAGGGAACGAGGTATCAGAGCATACCACTGATGAGGTGGTCATATTCCAATAAGGGTAGTAGTGGACACTTCACCTTGCTGTTAGTTAGATCATGTGTATTGGTTTAAGACCTAGATCTGTGATGCTTAGTGTGCTTATTTCGTGATAAACTATTTGGAATTCTGAGATGATAGGGATGATAAAGTTATCTCCATANTCTAGAAGCAGCAGATTACAAACTGATGTCTTTTAAATGCAGCAAAAAGAAGCAGGGCGGACATTATTGAACTCTGGATTGGTTAGACATTGTTCCCAGTAGCCAGGGCTCAAGCATTTTCTCCAGTCATTTCCACACACTACCCATTAACAAGGATGTGTTGGTAAATGTTATACTGCTATAGTAGCTTTGAATGGCATCCTGATTCTACACCAGCATCATACGCATGTTGACCTCCTTTGGAGGTACACACATGTGGTCCATGTAGAGGTTCTTTAGCACAAGGATTATTGATTGAGTTTAAATGCAGTTTGGAATATACAGTGAGATCCTGTCTTGAGCAAAGAAAACAACCTCTTTTACATTTAATTTTTTTTCATTTTACATACCAACCCCAGTTCCCCTCTCCCTCCCCTTCTTCCACCCCTTCATCCCCTCCCATTGCATCCCTCATCTGTTCCTCAGAGGAGGTAAGGCCTCCCTTGGGGAGTCAACAAAGTCTGACATACCAAGTAGAGGCAGGACCTAGTCCCTCTCCCCTGCATCAAGGTTGAGCAAGATATCCCACCATAGGGAATAGGCTTCAAAAAGCCAGTTCATGCGCCTGGGATAAGTCCTGGTCCCGCTGCCAGGGATCCCACAAACAGATCAAGCCACACAACTGTCACCCACATTCAGAGGGCCTAGTTTGGTCCCATGCAGCTTCCCCAGCTGTCAGTCCAGAGTCTGTAAGCTCCCAGTAGCCTGTGTCATCTGTCTCTGTGATTTTCCCCATCATTATCTTGACCCCCTTGCTCACATGTAAAACCACCTCTTTAAATAGGACTTGGTTCTAAGTCTGTGGTAGATCACTAGGTAGGCCTAGCATGCAGGAGNCCCACACTTAACACTGGTAGCTGAACTCCTCATATAAAATTGCTGACACNAGGTATGATAAGTGGCATCCCANATGCCNTGCTACTTCTGGCCACTCAGGTCCACTTAAGGTCTAGCATTGAGTTCAGCATGCTACTTGATTTTCCACATTTACAGTAATTCCTTTTCCAGACCAACACGGTCTCGTCTGTATGTGTTCCAACGTGCTGTTTCCATTAAACAGGGCAGCAGTGTCAAGATCTGCTCTGCCTTATTTGATTTTTATTGAACAGCCAGCATCACATCTGTAGCAAGGATTATTGTAGCTGTCAGTATTATCATAATAATCAAATAAGAGAAGTGAGGTCTCTCTTTCAATAGGGACATTTGACTTTTTGCATGTGTCTGTCTCCTTACCATCACTTTAGTCTGTTTAAAGAATGACTCAGCTTGCCCTCCTGCCAGTTCACTGATTTTAAATCTACATATGTCTTTCAGAGAGTGGTGGACAATTTTGAAAGTGGAAGGGNTGGTACTCTGGTGCAGGCAGAGGAAGTATATCAAGGTATCAAGTTGCTGGTTTCTTTTGGATGCTCTCTCTCTCTCTTACTCTCCTTAATAAAATTACTTTATTGTAATGAAGTCATTAATAAATACATCACACAACTAGATTAATGTATCTACTCAAACAAGCAATTGCCCAGTCACTCCATGGTCTCATATTTATTTGTTTGTTTTTGTGTTTATATGTTTGCATGTATGCAAAATAAAGTACATTCCACAGGTGTCTATTTTCTGCTTCTACTGTGTGGGTCCAGTGACTGGACTCAGGTTGTCAGGCTTTGAGCAAGTCCTTTTACCCATGGAGCTTTCTTGCTATCCCCATGTTCTCATTTTTAAAAGCATGATTTCACTGAGGCCACCAGAGATCATTCTCACAGTGTTGTACGGAGCTTATTACATTCAGTCCTCCAACACTTTTCGTGGTTTTTCAATGGGAATTGAGAACTCTAGAGCCCATGACTCTCAGAGATACTCAGCAACGAAGCTCAGCTATAGCTAGGGATGTTTACTTGATAGAGAGAACATGACTGGGAGCCTGCCTACATTTCCTAATGGATTCTGCACCTGTGAAACAGGAAAGCAGTGCCTGCTACTTAGTGAAGAGGTGGCTGTCTCCTTGCTTCACTCCTTGGTCTGTTGAGACAAAGGGGGATCTGTTGTTGGTATGTAAAATGAATAAAAATGTTTTTAATTAAAAAAGATAAATGGCCTTGGCCCAAATGTTCTNCACAATGCATTCTTGCCAGGACTCCCTGGGTGAGGAACTGTATCCATTGGACTCCAGCTTCCTCACTTGCTAAGCAATGCTCAAGGGATGCTCTCTGTAACTATAACCATTGCAACTTAATTTCTCCTATACATGAACTGTTGGTGTATGTGTCTCTGTGTGTATATTTTTGTGTACTGAATTCCATTTTCATTAATTTGATTGTGAAATTTGAAATTATGAAATAAACCTTAGAAATGTAACTTACTGAGAAACTATTGGGTTGAGAATTATAAGCTTTTATTAGCAGCTAAAAATTATATAATGCTCCCAATATAGTGGTAGTTAGGGCTTCCAGTGGGCAGGTTAGGGAAGTAGGAGAAGACTCTGTAAGGACATTGTATGGTCAGACACTGATGATACAAATGTAAATTAAAGGGCTTGAGTAATGATTCTTTGCATCTATAGACAGTAATGATTCATTTTTTAAATTTTATTTGTAAAAGTAGTATTTTTAATAATTTTTAGATGTTTTAAATAATAATTGTTACTCTGCCTAAAAAAATTTTACCATGGCAAAATATCAAGAATTTATAATATTATAAATTACTATAGTTTAACTTCTGTTTGCCGTAGTGGACAGAAAATAAATGAGTAACTAAATTAATATAGACCAGAGGTGGAGATAGGAATTATGAAACCAAGAAAATGAGGGGACTATGATATGCTTAGTCTAGGGAACAACTCCCAGGACTAACAAGGATGTTTAGGATGTTGAAAATTGTACGGACAACAAAGATCAAGTTCTTCCTAGGTTTAAAAGAAAATTCTAGTGGGAGCTGGAAGCATGGGCATAGATGGCTGGGGCATGGAGAGAAGTTATGTTTTTAAGAGTTGGTAGGGTTTTGTGCCAGTTAGGACCTAACTTCTACCACTTATTAGAAGTCCTCATGAATATCCCATCTCTGACAACCTTTGCTCACTTAGATCTAAAATGCAGGTGCTGCTGTTCTCACAGAAAGGCTGATATTTAACTATAGACCTCTTAGGCTAGCCTTATTCGCCTATGGCTACTATAAAATAGCCTTTTAAGGATATCCTCAACTACAGACAAAGTCTGAAAGACAGGAAGCCCACAATCAAAGAGCTGGTCAACCCAGCCTTCAGGGCCTACTTCATGGCTCAAATACAGCTGTCTTCTAATTTTTATTTATTTATTTTTTAATGTGCATTGGTCCCTTGTCATGGGTATCAGGTCCTCTGGAACTGGAGTTACAGACAGTGTGAATGGCCACAAGAGTGCTGGGAATTGAACCCAGGACCTCTGGAAGAGCAGCCAGTGCTCCTAACTGCTGAACTATCTCTCCAGCCCACAGATGACTTCTTGCTGTGACTTCATAGGGCACACAGAGAACATTAGCTTTATTCTAAATGTTTATTGCCTTTTGAAGCCACCAGTCTCATTATCAGGGCTGAATCCTCACAAGCTCATTCCACTCAGTTTCTTCCTAAGTGTTCTATCATGAAATGCAATGGCACTAGAGAAGAAGGGCTTCAACATACGGTTTCAGAGAGTGTCAATGAGTCATCATTACAAAATTAGCCAGCTCATAGTAGTTCAGCTTGTATCAGTTCTTCCCTCAGCAATCACGATTGCTGCTTACTTCACAGAAAACAGATGCCAAAGTCTTCAACACACACATAGCACAGAACGTAAGAGTGAAGTCAAGGATACTCCAGAGCTTTGCCCTAGGTCTTTGTTCTGCCAGAACCCCACTTCCCTACTTCTCCGTGAATGAAACATCTCTGTTGCTTTCCTATCCTTGCTCAGATTCTGTCCTTCACATAGGTCCAGGATCACTCCAATTACTGTGATGAACTGAACCTCTTGCCTTGTCTACAGTTTATTTCTATCATGGTGTACAGTCTACACACTTAAAATGCTTGCTGGCTATTATCTGTTCACCTCTACAGGCAGTCATTCAGCTCTAGAGGGAAGGGCTAATGCCTGTTTGACAAGCTTGCATCTCCTTAGGACTCAGAATAGCACTGAGTTAACAGGTTAACTCACAGATGGCAAGGCATTGTCAGAGTTACTGCTGTTTATACCCAGGTCAAGTGATGTGTAAAAGAGACTTGGAAAGATGTAGATGTCATCTAGGGGAAGAAACTGATAGTCTTAGGGAAAATGTAATATTATTTTGTAAGGTAAGAATTTTATCCCTTTCTCTGTGTCTTTGGCCTCTTATCCACAGCTACTGCTGCAATCATAGAAACAATATATTAAAAAATAATCAATTCAGTTTAACACATTGAACTGAGCTTGTGGAAAGATGAAGTGTAGCTGTCTAATTAGGGAATTAATGTAGGAGGTAAATACTGCAGGAAAGACCTCCATTAAGTCCCAACTGACTATGCTATTTCATTATGTTTTAATTACCCTGGGTGATTTGTGGTTGGAGACAGATGCCATGCATCATGGGAGATTTAGCTATTGTGATTTTCCATTATGCTGATAGTTTTGGTGTAGGAGGGAGACAAGAGCTGAGCAAAGAAGATGTTTTCTACCATGGAAATAGTTGCTGGGACATCCCTACAAAGGAAGGAGGTATGCGCTGTGGAGAAAATAAATTTTCTATTAGGTGGTCACATTGTCAAGTCCATACAAATNAAAAGCACTAATATAGAGTTGATAGGAAGCTGGATGCAGGAGACTATGCATTTGTGTTAAAGAAAGGCAAGAGAAATGTATTAGCATGGGACCTGGATCTTCAGAGAATGGGAGAGCTCTTGCCCTGGTTATGTTTGTGAATCAGCCTTGTGATTCTCCCAGTCTCTGAAATGTCTTCCAGTTTCTGAAGATGTGATCAGGTCATGTGTCAAGAGGATGAAATGCCAGATCATGTACAGTATGCATTTTTTAGGACAAATGTTAAGATTTACTCTCTCATATCACTGAAATGAGAGAATTGGAAGTTTATCATTTTGACAATCATTTATCACACTGAAATTCTTATTAAATCATCCTAGTTCCATCATCTGTTAACATGCTCATAACTCGTAAGAGATCTAATTGAGGTACAGAACTAGTTCATGGCTACTGAGCCATACTAATATAGAACAAAGCATTTGATACAAATTAGCTATTATTTATGTTAATGTTAGAAGGAAAAGTAATATATGTCAACAAAAAAGCCTATTCCAGGAATCAGCTATTGTTATTTGCCCAAGACTAAACCACCAAACACACATATACACAGTGAAACAATAATAGAAACAAAACCCTACAAAATGTGAAGGGTGTTAGGTTTGGAATGTGCAATGTCCCACGGGGTCATTGCTTTAAACACTTGGTCCCTGGATGGTGACAGTATCTTTGGAGGTTGTGGAATCTTTGACACTGTGACCTTACTAGCAGAGGAAAAGTGTTGAGGACAGGACTTCCAGGTGATATTCACCACCTCTGTTGTCAGTCTCAGCTTTCTTTGCCTNTCAGTCCACTAAGACATGAGGCCTCATAGCCTCACATGCCATGGCCATGAGCTCTTCCATACCTTTCTCACTATCACATATTACAGACTCTCAAACTATTCACAAATCCATCTTCTCTTTTTGTGGCTTCTGTAAAGCATCTTGTTCAACAGCAAGAGAACTAACCAAGGGTGCCATACAATCCTTAATTGTATTGAATAGAGCCAAGGCTACTGGTGTTTCCTCAACTCTTCCCTCAGGAAGACCTTCAAAGAGAAATGGAATGTAATGATTGACATGAGTAAAACAGAAAACTTAATGAACACAAATGAATTGAAAGATACATCTTTATAAACCTAAGAATGCTTTTCACCAGTTAGTAATTGTTTTGTGCTGAGTTTATCTAAGACTTTGAAGATATGTCATGCACTTTTTGTAAACTTTGTATCTGGAACACAAAAGAACATAATGTCATTTTGCTGTGACATTAATTTGTGCTTATGAGGGTATGAGGAAGATATCATAGCTTTGGAAATCAATTTGGCACTGCTGAAGTTTTCCAACAAGGTTAACTTCTCAGACACTTATTTGAAATGGTAAACAAATGAAACCCTTCATGGAAATCTCAGGAAATATATTTGTTTGACTTATTTTATCCTTTTGTTTAACCTAACAACAGGCTTAAAGTGTTCAAATGTCACAATAGGAGAATTGTGGAAGCAGAGAATAAATGTATAAAGAATATTTAATGACATTTCAAAATGCATGCTGATAACAAGTAGAAATCAAATTAAGTTACAACAGGGCTCTGTAGCTCTCAACTCTAAAACAATTTATAGAGAGAGGGAATGGAGCTTTATCAGAAGCTCTCAGANCAATTGATTATGAATGTGATTTTATTAAAGACTTCTTCAAGGAGAATGAANTCTGTTTATAAAAGTAAAACAGAGCATCGTTTTGAAATAAATACTCGATAGCGGATGGAAGGTGAGAGGACACACACTTTTCTCCTTGTTTAGTTGAGGATGTTGGCATCATTGCTGTAATTCTTTGTCATCAAATGCTATCACTCCGTCATCATGTCACCATAGTCATCACACTTGGTTCCATTATGGCAGCAGAGTGCTCTCTTGCCCCTGCCTGACTCCAGCACATAAGAAGAAACAAGCTGTTCACATCTGTCTTATCTTTTAATAATGATATTTTAAATTATAGTTATTTGTCAAAAACTCTTAAACTTTAGCTGTGGATCTATAATTCCCTTGACCTCTCTCCCCTGGAATGGGTTGATGTAATTAGAAAGGTCCCACTATCAATCATTCAACTAATGTGTTCTCTCTCTCTCTCTCTCTCTCTCTCTCTCTCTCTCTCTCTCATCAATTACACTGGATCAGATGAACTATACGTCCTTGTGGCTGCAGTGCTGTCATTGCTACTAATGGAATTTTAAAGCTTCTCTCAAAATTAAGTTTCCTGAGGAGACTTCTTTGCAGCTGCCAGTTAGAAGAGGATAATTCTTTTACTTCCTGCAGAACCAGCAAGAGGTGTAAAAGTATGGTTAAAGGTAGCCCATTTGGAACACAGCACTTTTCTCTGACATTTGATGGGGTCTGGAGCTGATTTTCATTACTCAGTTGAGGGCCAGGGTGTTCCACAGTATTACTGTTATCACTTAATGCTAATGTGTTTGTAGGGAGCTGTTTCCTCTCCACCTTACAGTAGTTTGGGATGTGCCTAGGAAATGGAACTATTATTAATGGTTAAAATGTTTTGGGCATATATTTCTTTTTATTTTCTTATCTCTAAGAATGGATGCCCTCTTTCCTATCTAGTGTCTGCTTGACCTCGATATATCTATTTGTGTCAGGGTCTATTCACTGTGGGGTGAGAATGTCAGACTACTGTGACCTTCCTTCTGTGTGGAAATCCATGTCTAGATAGTTTATCTTTCAATTGTATCAAATTATGCACTCACTGGCAAACATCACTTTCTTAGGGCTATAATCTCATTGAATGACTTCACATTTTTTCTCTTCAGTGATTATCTGGAAATGTTTGCGGCACTGAAGGATGTCTAAGTTTTGTTGACAAGAGGATAAGAATTTGGCTTATAATTCTTAAATCTATGAAAAGTTATCTAGTCTTTTTTTTAAGTCAAATTAAATCTAAACCCAAGTGACTAAGTCATGGGGTAATCAGTTCCTTATATCATAGGGAAAATTGACCTTGCTTGGAGGTCAAGACCAAGGCTGAGATGCAGGGAAGGAGTGTTGACCTTACTAACCTAGTAGGTACCATTTTTACCCATGAGCTGCTTAGCATGGTGACAGTGTTGGCCTGGCGCTCTCCAACACCACTCTCTACAGCACTGTCTGAGTGCTAGTGTGTCTGTCAAGTTTTCTCAAATTCCTTGTGGCATTCCANGATTGGAGTGCAATTCCAGTGGGCACAAAGCTGTACAGTTCCCAAACTCAAACCTACATCATTTTCTTGGGTATCTATATCTTTATTCTCTGAATTCCTTCACATCACTCTATCTATCCTTCCCACATATGATCTATCACCTCTCCAATGCGTTCTGACATGTGTTTCCTAGAAATGTCATAGATGAAATCTTTCTCCCAGACATGGTGTCACACTTAACATCCATATCACCTGAAATGGGAAAAGGAGTCCACACTGATGTACAGAATACTGAAATCCACAGTGTTTTTATAACTTGGTCAATGTCATAGAAATGAGGCTCTAGTGGGAAATTGTCATTGACTCTTCCTTTAATCTGTGTCATCCTCTACTTTGTAGGTGGATTAGCTGTTTTGATTGTACCAGATTGAGGGGTTGGTTTGAGGGACATCTAGGTTGTTTCCAGTCATTGGCTATTATGAATAAAGCTACTATGAACATAGTTGAGCAAGTATTCTTATGGTAGGATGGAGTATCCTTTAGTTATATACCCAAAAGTGGTATAGGTGGGTCTTGCAGTAGATCCATTCTGTATTTTGTGAGGAACCATAATATTGATTTCCATGGTGACTGTACAAGTTTACTGTACCACAGAAAAGCCCTGGGATATCATGCTTGAAAGAGGACAAGGAGAAAGAGAGGGACAATGCATTCTAGAAATCTACTAGGAAATCCAACTATCTGTAAGGATGATCTGAAGGGAAAAAATAGAAAAAATAAGAGAAATAAATGATGAATAAAATCTTAACAATATAAAGCATGTCTTAGGATAGAGAAAGGGGTATATAAGCCCCCCTTTCCTTTGTCCCATACCTTTCCCTGTGTGCTATTCATCATTGAACTAATTGTCTAGTACCACCACCATGTTCTCTAAATAGATGTGGCCTATTCAGTACAAAAGTTCACTCTTTACAGTGGCTAGAGCAGGATCTGCTCCTAGTGGCAGATGCATTGTTTTCAATGACATCCCATGTAGGGGGAGAAGAATTTTAGAATAGAGTCAATTGTACATTTCTCTGTATCACTTTTCCTAATCATATGACTGGGGGCCGTCAGAGGTTCTTTTTTTCCCCCATTGACAATACCAGGTATGAGTTTTGTTTTGTGGATGAGGCCTTCAATGTAATTAGAAAGTGATTGGGTACCCATAATATTCTTGACATTGTTTCAGCAGTGTGTATATATTGCCAGTTCAGTTGTTATAGATCACAAGGTTGATAGCTGAGTAGAACTCTC